>CM059220.1:25769069-25889069 GCA_030347435.1 Clarias fuscus
TCACCATTTCGTGAAGAAGGCGAACCCCCTTCGAGATCGTTCCACGATGCTCCGCCTTGATTTCCTCTAACGGCATTGTGCGGGTTTTTTAAACAAGAAGAAATGTTCATGAGCGTACTCATTTACAGAGACGTTATTGGGGCAAATATTTTCAGTTTTTTCATACGATACAGTTTTTTATTATCGCCCTTTTCAAAAGCTGGAAGTTATTTCAAAGAACTTGAAAAGACTTGACTGAATAATAATGATATACTGTTGTGTTGTTGGTTTAAAAAAACACACTTTGTTTCCATGTCAGTCAAACCCACACAGTCACTGATTCTGCTGCTGTTATTTTTTCCATAAAGTATTAAGACCAAACCCTTGCAATTAAAAAAAAAAAAAGTTTTAGTTCTTAGTGTAAATCTGTTTGCCTAGATAGATATACAATGCCTCTACTTTTTTTTTTTTTTTTTAATTTTTATAAGTTTTTTATTTTAGTCTTAATGACTCACAAAATGTGCATGCTGTGAACCCAGTTTTAGTCATATTGCACTTCTACCGATTGACTTTACAAATATCCGGATATAAATACAGGTTTAAATTTTTCCCTGTTTGAGCAAGACAGACGTGAGGAAAATCTCCTTGAGATGACGTGAGGAACTATATACTGTAGGGTCGAGCGGTGCTGCATGTGTTGGAAAGCTCTTCAGTGTAAATATCCGGGTTATATTTTAGATTTTTAGAATAGTTTTTAATCTTTAAGTTTATAATATCCAGGTGCGTCATGCAAAGAAAAAACCGTAAGCATACATTTAGCAAGTTTAAGCATGTGCGTGCGTACGGTTTCATGCAGAGTGTTGGGTTATTTCCTAACCGCAAGTCATTTCTAAATAATTATAGGAATCACCAGTCACCACACGATACGATAGTATCACCATACCTCAGTGCCAAAATTATTCAAATGATGATTCTTCAAGTATCATGACTTTATAAACATCTGACGCGCTATTACATTTTCCCCTGATTTTGTTACAATGTTAAACCTTTATAAAAAGTTCAACGACTCTTAAATGTCGCCCGCTTCAAGACCGCTTTAAAGCTTCAAATACAGTACGAGTTATTCATAACCATCAACTTTAAATTAACAAAAAATATCCACATTTTTGCTGAGCAGCTCATATCTGTCATCCGCCGTAATTATTATTATTATTTCTAAACAAACTTGGCGAATAATTCACTCCAACTGTACTACACGGGATAACAATGTGTAGCCGCCTGTAGGATCACATAGAAACGGCTTCTAACACTGCATTTTTCTTCCCCTGTTGTATCTCTACTAAATTACTACTTGACTTATGAGAAGCTTTCATAAAGCGGTGCTCGGTTTAAACGTACAGTTCTTTCTTATGTAGCTAGATGTGGGCTATCAAGTGTCAACTACACCTCTGTGTGCAGAACTACATGTTGTGACATCCTGAATAAATTTTTTTTAACTGTGTGCAATGGAGTGAAGCTTAATTACAAATTTTGTAGCTTGTTGCAGGTTGATAGAATTCAGGTTCTTGGAGGTAAAAGTCGGATACCTGGCTGAAATTTTTTTTAATTTTTATTTTTTTGATGAAACATTACTGATATGCCAAGAAAACAGGAGTTTGGGGTAGAAAGTAGGGCTGCAAAATTTTCACATTTTTCTTATATTTGAGTGTGTTAATTAATAATTGTTCAATTATAAATGGTAACAAGATGCACTACTTTTTTATAACTTTTTTATAGCTTTTATAGCTTCACAGTCATGAAAAAGTAGTTATGTGAGACAAATCATTAAACAAACTGTTAAAAAAAAACATTAATAATCAGGGATGTGACGGACCGTAGTTGAGCGTTGATCTGTATGGATCTCCCTTTGCGGTTTGGCCTGCATGTAACCCATTCATTGCAAAGTTTAACCATCATAGTGCAAAATACAGTTATAGTTTTTTTTTTAAGTTATTTTTTTGGACTTGTATAGAGTGGGCATTCTTGAGCAATAACTTTTTTTTAAATTTTATTTTATTTTTTTATGAATGAATTAAAAAAATAATAATTTGCATTGCGTACAAAGTATTTGTTTGCTGTGTTTCAGGGTTGCCAGATCACAATATAAATAATGTCTCTTCGGTGTTGAAAACCTGACCAAAAGAACAACCAAATATAAAAATCTTGGACTTACACTGTGGTGTAACTATTTCTGCAAATATCTCCTCTTATGAAAATTTGTATAATATTTATTACTAGGCTAAGACACCCTTTTTTTTCCATCCAAAGGTGATAAAGTATTGATAAAAACACCCAATCTGGCAACTTTGTGGAGCTTGACGAGATGCATTCCGATTGGCTTCTTTCTGAACTGCAAGTGCGCCTTCTTACATTATTATCCAAAGCAAACATTATCTGTTAATACATTTTATATAGATTAAATTCTCAACATCTATGAATTGACTAATGATTAACGTGTAACTCACGTCACAGCCGTAAAGGTAATCAATTGACTTGGTGGAGTTGGTTCAGTATGCCGATATTTTTTGTGCCCAAAACAAGGCGTAAATCTCTGTTTTCTCACTCAGTTTTTATTTTTGCTCTCTTAAACTTGCATGTTTCTCAAACTACTTTTATATTTCCTTACTCTGTCTTGTGTGCATCAAAACGCTGTGACATTCCAATCAGCAGAGACTAGAACACAGGCGGTTGCCAGCCAATCAGAAGCTGGAGGCGGGGGTACAGTCTGACGACCTGTTTAAAATTTTTTTTTTCCTTTGCATGGTCTCGATGTTCCTCAATATGCATATGTAAAGCCATTACATTTTCTTCTTCTTCGTTATTATTTTTGTAAGCATATGTTTTTGCTTTGTATGTTTGTACTATGATAAATACAAAAAAATGCGCGTAGCTTTTGAACACATCCCGAAGGCAACATTGGTGTCATAACGTTGGTGTGCTTTTTTCGAAACAGCATTCCTCGACTGAAAGAAATTCGTAACCAGCTTCGCATGACTTTCCAGTGACGCCAACAGGTTTTAATCGGCTCCCGGCATTTTGAACGGTTCGTTCGTTCGGTCATATGCTGAAATGCTTCATATGCCGATGCATAATTTCAATTCCCACGGTGAAAATTCGTAAGGAAGTGCATTCATTCATATGCCGAGCTTCCCCAATACTAATGTGAAAGTACTGTCTGAATACTATTGTGAATAGTACTACAGTACTACTGTCTGTACAGAGACAGGCGTGTACATTTCTAAGTGAGATATAACTAATAATTAATTAAACCTGAGGTGATGATTCACAGACATTCTGAGAAGAGATCTATTGTAGAGAATTGAGCAATAAGACATTTGACAACAATAAATTGTGTACCGTATTTAATTTTAAACTCCATGACATTTATCTTATGCTGATTTAATAATAATAATAATAATAATAAGAATAAAAACTAACCTACACTGCCGCTCAAAATATTGTGATCACTTGCAAATTTCTTTGTTTTTGTTTGGTGGTTTATTTTCTACATTCTGCAACAATACTTGAGATTTCAAAACTTCTATTAAACAACACATGGAATTAGGCAGTTGTATAACACTAGCAGTCAGATGTTATTTTAAGACATTTGAAGATCATCCTTTCTGGAATAGTTTTTGCTAGAACAGTATTGTCAAGTGCATTTGCAAAACCCATCACCTCAGAGACTTTATGAAGACTTTACAGATCATAAGTAGCAGACACATCTCAATATCAACTGTTCAGAGGAGATTATTGTATGTTTTGGATGCCTTTGGATGATCTGTAGTGGCTGAGTGTCCAAAAAAGCGCAGGTGCTCTTTATTTATTATTCTGTTTCTGTTTAACATTACATTATTCTCTTTAATGCTTATAAAATAAAGAAAAGTGACCTTATTGTTTTTTTTTCTTCTTCGAAGACACTTGAATGAATTGTGTGGAGAGCTTTTTTTTAATTATTTTTTTATTTTTTTGAATACCCAAGCGCTCATAAATGGTTTGGTTGGGGGAAAAAAAAAGAGAATTGTGAGAGAGAATCATGTCATGATGTCAATTCCCGAGTAGAAGAATCACAATTCTCATTTAAGTAAGAATCTTGCAGCTTTAGTGCACGCTCATGTACCGTGTGAACGCTTTGGGGTGCCGTCCTGTTGTGTAACAAACTTGTAAACAAGTTTATAGTGTTTCCTTGATGTACCAATCTTTCCTCTGCATATTTTGCAAACAGACCAAACAAAGAGGAACCATAAGCCGAGGAACTGCATGTACTCGATGTCTGGTTGATTTAAAAAAAACAAAAAAAAACATTGAGATGCCATGTGTTTCACTTTCACGTATTTATTAAAATATACCGCTATACCTCCGATTGTTTTAGCAGAGCAGAAAATTCTCACTGCACCTCATCGCAAAAATAGTTCCATTATTATTATTATTAAATACACAATCACAGCTGATCGTAGGTGATTTAAATCACATTAGTGTAAAAGCTCTCAGTGATTATACCACCCTAGAGACTTGATCTTACTGTGGGAGCCTTTAAGGCTTTAACACAGAGCCATAAATCTTCATTTAGGAAAACTACAATTGTGAAACCTTTAAGCAAACCCATGAGAAACTTAAATAATTATGTATTTAATTAACTAATTTAATAAATAAATAAGCTTGAGGTTTTATTTCATTCTCTCGGAGATGTAAGAGGCGTTCAAGTCAAACCGGGACGTTTTATCGCACAAAACACAGTTATGAGAGTGAAAAAACTCCTTTTAGGGTAGAATGGTTTCTCCGTATGCCGGAGCCATGATCGGACTGCCTGTCTGATTCATGTCTGAGACGCTGACCTCACAGGAACTCCTTTAATGACAAAAACATGTTAAAATGGCTTGGAGTGTGCTCAGGATTGTACGGGGGACGGGACGATAACTCCGAGCCGAGTTCCTGTAGTGTGTAAGTGGTATTATTGAATGATCTTTACAGTTCCCACAGACAGATGCGTCTCTTCCACAAGTTTGCGACAAGTTATCTGACGATTTTTAAGGCAAAATCATGAATCATACTGATTGTTTCTGCTAACACAAGTTAAATACAAATCTCGTCTACTGTCGGTATGATGCTTTCTACAGCGATAGGAAACTGTTATTGTTTCCTCTGCTACGAAAGAGCATCACAGTCTCCAGTGATGTTTCCCCTCCATCAGTCAGCTTCCCCACAGTGCATTGATCTTTCCTTTCTGTCTTTCAGGTCTGGTGTGGGTGGGATCTATTTGAATGCCCAGCACACACTTACCACGAATAGCACCATGAACAGGAATAAGCGTGAGAAAGAGTATTACAGTATAGATGTAGGCGATTCCACATTCATGGTCCTGAAGCGCTACCAGAACTTAAGACCCATCGGCTCTGGAGCACAAGGCATCGTCTGGTAAGTGACTCCGGTCTCACAGACAATACTGAAGAACAACAATGGATAAAATTTGTATGAATTAAACTCATGTTTATTTTTTGCTTTGTCTGTTTTTGTTTTGTTTCAATATAGCTCAGCATATGACCACATCTTGGAGAGAAATGTCGCTATTAAGAAACTCAGTCGACCCTTTCAGAACCAGACCCATGCCAAACGGGCGTACAGAGAGCTGGTGCTCATGAAATGCGTCAACCACAAGAATGTAAGCAGAGTTTTTAAGTGAAAGTGTACATTAATTTGTGCGTAATATGTCAGTATGCATTGTATACCTGTTTAAACATAGCTGGATTATTTATTTGGAAGCTCTAAAATATACATATTGGCCAAAAACATTGTGTTGGTGCTAAAGTGTCTCACCTCGGTGAAAAAGTGTGTAAATTTTCAGATAGGATAATATAACACCATTTTTAATAATACTTAATGCTTCGTATTATTCTTCTGATCCATGCATCTTAGTTTTTTTGTAAATACTCACACATTTATATTTTTATCAGATAAAAAGAAACACATTCGCTACATACAATTTCATGCCCTTTTATGTCCGTATTGTCCGTTTGTCTGTTACTTTTTTGAATTCAAATTCAAAATTCCAACGATCTTAACTGTCATTCAAACTTGAAACTTGGCCGATTTAGATTTCACATGAAAAGACTTAAACCTGAAAAATTTTATTATTCTAAAATGCAAAATTAAGATATTGCAACATGAATTTGACATGGTTACGGACACTACAGATTTTTTTTTTGTTGCTTTTTTAAGCTTTTACCAAAAACCATCTCGCATGCAAAGTGTTGATGTTCCTGATGAATTTTAATGGGATATCTGTTAACAGAAATTATTGGTCAGATTACCAAAAGCAATTTTAACTGAATAAACTATAGTTTTCTATGTTTTATGGCCACATAACATAAGGTGTGTGTTTATTTTGGAGCATTTAATCAAAACCACAGTTAGTAACAATTTGGGGGGAAAAAAATCCTTAATTTTGCATAGAATGCTTTAACTTAATAAACAATTTTTACAGGTCATGTTCTTCTAGAAGCTTACATCAACTTTAATATAAATACTCATAAAGGAATATAAATAATTTGTATTTTAAATGATTATTGTTTGAAGTGAGAAAGTATAACACTGAAAAAATGTGGAACACGTAAAAAAAAAAAAAAATCATCTCTCCAAAACGGCTGAAGTTAGCAACTTGAAATTTTTAGGAAAGCAAGATTGGTCACTTCCATAAACTTTAGAAGTAGCTTCTTTGGCACACATTTTCTGTATTATACAGTATATAAAGTATTATATTGTATTATACAGTAGCACCAATACAGTGTTTTGGCCAATATGAATTTTTTTCCGGTACGTCTTGTTAATGCTCTAGCTTAACACATACTGTAATTTCATTAAATAAACATCATTAAGTGCCCTTGTTTACGCTACCTTTTCCTAGCACTATTGATCTATAATCCAGATGTTTATGTGCACTTTCACTGCTTTGTAATCGCTGCTCTGAGTCTAGAGTTTATTGATTAATGAGATTCTTATCCATTAGGTTTAAAGACATCAAAAGCAGCACGCTTATAACAGTGTCACACACTCTTTAACCTGTCTCCCTGTGTTCCACAGATCATTGGACTCCTAAATGTCTTTACACCACAGAAAACGCTCGAAGAGTTCCAAGACGTGTGAGTTTTTTTTTTTTTTTTTTTTTTGACTCTACGTTTGTGAAACGTGTGTGTAAAGTGAGACAGATTGTTCACACATGAATGCCTCGAGATACTGAGAGTGGATTTTGCCTTCAGGTGCAAGTCATGGAGGAAATGAAGTGAACAAGTTCATGGATGGATGCATTCACGTGTCTGTTTTTTTTTTAGTAGTGATATCCAGTCAGAGACATACAGAATTGTTTAAACCCCCCCCCCCCCTTGTTTCTTCATATTTAGATTTTTAATTAGTGCTGTTAATCGATTACAAATTTTAATCTAGTTAATCACGGGCTAGTCATTACTTGTATTATAAACATGCAATGTTGGAATAAAGAAATGCATGATAAACCTTTTAGAGAATTTTATATTATCTCAAACATTAATGAGAAATTAAAATCTCTCGAATGGACCTGGCACCACATGCAGTGGCTGGGTAGTCTGGCGTGTGGCAACACTGAGGCTCGAACCCAGATCCTCAGATCCAAATAAACAGACTAGAGCTTTAGCTGCCTGAGCCACCACTCTCACATCTTGCATTTAATGTATTCTTGTAAAAATAGTTCCCCTTTCCATCTAGAAGCTTTTTATAATTAAACTTGCCGTTCAGCACACTTGGTGATGTTGACTCAGTCATCTTATAATCCGTGTTAAACGTGACATTATCACACGCAGCCGTTGCTATAAGTGTCAAATGTCGTCATATGATTAATTTGCGTTACAGATGATCAGCCCAGTGATTAGTATTCTGGTGATGCTAAATGCTGGTTGGAACAGACGAGAGGGGAAATGAGGTTGCTGCTGAGGTTGTAACATAAGCAACCGATTTTAAAATTGTATCTTTAGTCACTTTGCAGCCTGTCGCAGTAAAACATTTCTCCCCATTTCTTTAATGTAATTTACATTGTTTGAATTAATTTAATAGGAAGAAATGAGGCTTTTGCACAACACTTCATTTGTAACTCAAAAATGATTCTGACCTTTAATAAACATGTGCTGTGTAGTAGTTCCAGGTTAAACGTATGAAGTTTTACTGTCTGACGAGGTTGGAGACACTCGTTCGGAATTCTGGATTTCTTCACCACGTCAAGCAGTCCTCAGATTTGCACAGTTGTGTTTCCTCATCCAGGGGCTTAGATGCTCATTACAGGACATTGATCGTGTGTTCCTTCAACCATTTTTCTGTCGACTTGGATGCAGGTTTGTGGTCATTATCTTGATGAAAAGATCAATCCACTGCCAAGTCTTAATCTCTTGCTTTCAACAAAACAGTCCAAATGCAATATGGTGACCGATCAGAATGAAACGAAATTAATTTTTTCCGTTTCAGTCGAAAGTTTTTTTCTTTTTTACCCCTACCAAACAGCTTTTTTTCAATTGAAGATTAGTCTGTTTTGTTTAAGGAAAATTGTTGAATACTAGTTTGTGAATCAATTGAAGTGCATCAATGAATCTACTAAAATCGGAAATCAAAATAGTCGGCATCGGATAAAATTTTAGTTTAGGCCGATCTGTTGACAACGTCATTGAGCTCAATTCTTCCCCGAACTGTGGAAACCCTGAGTTGTAGGCGTGAGGCTTACTGGAGTGACGTGAGTAATAGCGCAAAATCTGCTAAGTGTGGGAACATTTCACTCTTAATTCGAGCAAAACAGCTGCTAGAAGTGGTAGCAGGTTAGTGGTAAAGGATTCACATCTAAAGTGAATTTGGATAATTAGTGACTGTGTTTTTTAGTGGATAATTAGTGACTGTGCTGTGAGTCGGGTTTTTATTTCCAGTCCTTCTCAATGAAGCTTTTCCCCACACACACACATGCAAACTTTATTGCTGGATTTTGAGCTCTACACACACATTCTCTCTCTCTCTCTCTCTCTCACACACACTCTGTTGTGTTCTCCATTTTTTTCAGCTTACAGCAACACACGCATTAATTAGCCTCATTATATATTCTCCTCAGGTGTGTGTACTTTTCACACTTACCTCACTCTCAGGTCCTTCACACTTCACTTTGATTGTCTCCACCCCTGCCAGTTGACCACGCCCCTTCACCACAGTCTCAGTTTTCTTAACATTTCAACTTTACTCCCTGTGTGTGTGTGATTTGCAGTTACCTGGTCATGGAGCTGATGGATGCTAATCTGTGTCAGGTGATTCAGATGGAGCTGGACCATGAGCGACTCTCTTATCTGCTTTACCAGATGCTCTGTGGCATCAAACATCTGCACGCAGCTGGCATTATACACAGGGTGAGCCTGCATAACACAGTGTTTGTCTCTTTAATCGCTGCTTTAAGTAGGAATTGTAGAGTATGTGTCAATTACTTACTGCCTACACTGCAGCTTAAACTAATAAAATTTATACACACACTATTATTTTTTTTTTTATCACTATTTGAGGATCTACACAAACAATTTTTATTCACACAGTTCAATTTTCTATTTATAGACACATTTCCTTTGTACGGGTTCTAACACTCACTCCTCTAACACACACCGTGATCATTTCACCTTTGTGGCTTTACCCACTGCGTGGTTGTTAGTTGGTCTGGTTTGAGTATTTCTGAAACTGCTGATTTCCTGGGCTTTTCACACACACCACAGTCCTCAGAGTTTACACAGAACGGTGTGACAAACAAAAAAGTATTTTCAATTTTAAATTGTCATGACATTTTGTCATGGTATAAATATTTCTTTTATATCTTTTATCCAGTTCTAAAAATATGGCGTATAAAAGATTGGTGGAAGCTGCAGTATGACTACATATTAAAATATATTTACAATAGATTCTTTCATATTGTAATTTCTGCTTCTTTCATCTGCATACAGTTCTAGTCCATTCTTCTCTCATCTCTCCATGCAGGACCTGAAGCCAAGCAACATTGTGGTGAAGTCAGACTGCACATTGAAGATCCTGGATTTCGGCTTGGCTCGCACAGCTGCCACCGGGCTCCTCATGACCCCCTACGTGGTGACACGCTATTACCGTGCGCCAGAGGTCATCCTGGGCATGGGCTACCAGGCTAACGGTGAGTGCCGAGCCCAGCGGTTCAGGCCAGCCTTGCAGCATGCCCAGTAAATTCCTCTCTACCACCACAAGCACAGTGTGCACTAACCTAACACAGTAATGAACATTATGAAAAGGGGTTGGCTAATGAGTTGTTTTAGAGTGGCACTTTTAGTTGGTGTGTGTGGCAGAGACAGTCATATCATTTCTGCATGCCCTCTGCTGATTCGATTCGCCTGTCTCTAACACTTAACTTTTTACCACTCTGTAAAAGCAAGGCTTACACTAATGCTGAAGGATCAGGCTCTAGAGCTATACCATAAATATTATAATCACCAAAATTATAGATATTTTGTCAACGGTATCGTTCCAGTGTTTCAGAGTCAGTCGAATCATCTTTGCATGGCTCCTGCTTATTATACCCACCTGCCTCAGGAACGTTACATTTTCCACTTATAAAAAGCCTTTTAGTTGGGGACGTACCTTTTAGTTGGGGATGATATACCTACGCTCTTGTCTTTCTAGAGGTCCAAATTGACCTGAGAGTCAGTGATTTGGCTCACCATTTGGACAAATGATGACTTAATGCCTTACATAGTAAACAATCCTGGACCATGGATGCTTTTTCTCATACACAATGTTCTGTTCTTCCTCCTATGCTCCATATGTTTAAGTGGATATATGGGCTGTGGGCTGCATAATGGCCGAAATGGTTCGCCACAAAATCCTTTTCCCAGGAAGGGATTGTATCCTTGTGATGGCTCGAGCACTGGGTTTTGTTTTTTTGGTTGTCATCCAGTGCAGGTTTTCTGTACTTGATGATTTCGAGGAGCTTATAATCATCATTCTGCTAAACAAAAAAGAGGATCGATTACAGACCACAAAGATATTGAATTCTCGTTTCTGATTAGTCTCGATTTTCATGTTAAGAGCAACGAGGTACACAGAGACTTGTGTGGCTTATAGTTCAGATCAATGGATTTGGAATAAAGTCTAGAAAGTGTTTAAGAAAAATTATTACTAACTATGGAACTAACGTCGTTTCATGGACATTCCTCAACAGTAAATAAACTATGAAATGTTTATACAAAACAACTAATCCACTTAACTGACCTAACAAACATTATATAATTCAGACATTCAGGATTATGAAAACTCAATAATAATAATAATAATACATTTTCCCCCCAAATTGGGTGTTTTTATGGATCATCAGTACGTCCATGCCCAGGTGTCCAGACTGAATGCAGGACCTTATCTGCCATCACACTCCAGTTTCAGCGCCTTGTTGAAGCTTTCACTTGGATGTTGTTGTGCCCCCCCCCCCCCCCCCCCCCTCTTGATTATGACAGATTTGCATGATGTCTCGTCCCCCTTTTTTTCTTTCTTTCTTACATCATGTCCACATCACACTTTCTGCATCCTGTTTATTTGTCTGCATCGAGTGTATGATTTCAGTTGCGGTATGCATTATTATTATTATTTTTTGTGTGTGCGTTCTTAATTTGGTTGTCATTTCATTTTTTCAGTTGATGTCTGGTCTGTTGGCTGCATCATGGCCGAAATGGTCAGAGGCAGTGTGCTGTTTCCAGGCACTGATCGTATCCTTACCTGGTCGTCATTGTTGTACCATGTGTGTGTCAGTATTCATGTGTCTTTTCGGTTTAATCCCAGTCTATGTCTTTCTTTTACCAGTAAATGGAAACTACAGCTTGAAATGATCTTTATTTCAGTGTAAAGCCCCAGGCCTGGATGATCTTCATCTGCAGAACAACACTGACACTCTAAACTTAAAAACCGTTTAAGATTGAGGGTAATACAGCTTGTTCAGTTTGGATTTGTAACACCAACGTCTTAAAGAGAGTGTACATTCTGTGCCTTCACCAGCTGCTCTGGATTCAAGTTTATTTTGAAATGAAGCATCAAAATGGCAAAATCAAAGACATCCAAGCTTAACCAATTATGGGGTGAAATCTCCTGTGCACATTCACCATAAATATGAATGTCATTATAATTGCGAATATATATTTTTTATACTCTTTCTGTGAGGCAGAATGATTGTACAACATTTACAGTACTGTGCAAAAGCATGTGTGGAAAAAATGCTGTAAACAAAGAATGCTTTCAGAAATATAAATAATGATTTGAATGATTTACAAAATGCAAAGTGAGCGAACAAAAGAAAAATCTAAATCAAATCAATATTTGGTGTCACTACCTTTTCCCTTCAAACCAGCGTCAGTTCTTATCAGTACACTTGCACAAATTCAGGGATTTTGTAGCACTATAGCCAGGTGTACCATACAGGTGCTAATGACCATCAATGTCACACGTAGGTTGAAACCCAGTCATGAACTGAAACAGAAACAGCTGTGTAGGCAATATTGAGGATCGTAGACTCAGTGGTCGGCCAAAGAAGCAGACGAAAGTCACATCAAGCTTGTTAGCCTTCGGAATCGGAAGATGTCCAGCAGTGCCATCAGCTCAGAACTGGCGGAAAACAGTGGGACCCAGGTACACCCATCTACTTTCCTGAGATGTCTGGCCAGAAGTGGTCTTCATGGAAGAGTTGCAGCCAAAAAGTCATACCTCCGACGTAGGAACAAGGCCAAGTGACTCAAGTATGCAAGAAAACACAGGAACTGGGGTGCAGAAAAATGGCAGCAGGTGCTCTGGGCTGATGAGTCAAAATGTAAAATATTTGGCTGTAGCAGAAAGCAGTTTGTTCATCGAAGGGCTGGAGAGCGGTACAATAATGAGTTTCCGCAGTGCAGGCAACAATGAAGCATGGTGGAGGTTCCTTGAACGTTTGGGGCTGCATTTTGGATTGGAGATTTGGTCAGGATTAATGGTGTCAATGGTCAATGCTGTGATATACAGGCAGATACTTACTGTATCTATCATGCGATACCATCAGGCAGGCGTATGATTGGCCCCAAATTTATTCTGCAGCAGGACAACGACCCCAAACATACAGCCAAAGTCATCAAGAACTATCTGCAGCGTGAAGAAGAACAAGAAGTACTGGAAGTGATGGCATGGCCCCCACAGAGTCCTGATCTCAACATTATCGAGTGTGTCTGGGATTACATGAAGAGACAGAAGGGTGTGAGAACACCTACATCCACAGAAGATCATGTGGTTAGATCTCCCAAGATGTTTGGAACAACCTACCAGCCGAGTTCCTTCAAAAACTGTGTGCAAGTGTACCTAGAAGAATTGCTGCTGTTTTGAAGGCAAAGCGTGGTCACACCAAATATTGATTTGATTTAGATTTCTCTCTTGTTCATTCACTGCATTTTGTTCATAGATGAAAATAAATGATTAACACTTCCATTTTTGAAAGCATTCTTTGTTTATAGCATTTTTTCACACCTGCCTAAAACATTTGCACAGTACTGTACGTCTAAGAAAAGTTAACATTATATTTTTAAGAGCTTTTAACAATAAAAATAGTCACAGAGCAGTTTTAAAGAACTCTGGACTCTAAAAGAAAGTTTCATAGGAATCCGACAGAAATGAACTCATCGTCTTCTTCTGGCTGAGAATATTTAATCATGTGATGCTATTTACAACTCAACTTTCCAAGTGTAAAAACATTGGTAGGTAAATGTTTTATTATTATTATTTTTTGGCCACAGTGTCGCTGTAAGTAGGATGTGGTTAAATTTCCAGGTTTTTCCTACATCCCACACAGTGTTAATTACCTTTTCAACTTAATTTAGGGAAAAAACGAAACAAAACTTAGAAAATATTTTTTTTAAGCAAATCTCAAAAGCATGGTTTCCCAAAACTCCTAAAAAAAAAAATAATAATAATAATAATTCTTGGACCTATTCACATATACATTTTGATAATCATCAGTAATTAGTAAATTCTATTACAATTATATTAAAAATCATGTTTCATTTATTTTGACATACAGTTTTACGAGTGTGATTAAAACTGAAATGACTTACACTGAGTGTAATTTAAACTAGAAGTTAAACATATTTATGTAGGCCAATAGCAAATAGAGGTACATATGATCTAATTAGAGGATGTTTTGGATGCCCCAAACATTCGGAAAGAGGCTTCATCCGAGAATATGACTTTGCCCCAGTCCTCAGCAGTCCATTCGCCATACGTTTTGCAGAAGATCAATCTGTCCCTGATGTTTTTTTTGGAGAGAAGTGGCTTCTTTGCTGCCCTTCTTGACACCAGGCCATCTTCCAAAAGTCTTGGCCTCACTGTGCGTGCAGATGCGCTCACACCTGCCTGCTGCCATTCCTGAGCAAGCTCTGCACTGGTGGCACTCCGATCCCGCAGCTGAATCCTCTTTAGGAGACGATCCTGCCGCTTGCTGGACTTTCTTGGACGCCCTGAAGCCTTCTTAACAAGAATTGAACCTCTTTCCTTGAAGTTCTTGATGATCCTATAAATTGTTGATTTAGGTGCAATCTTAGTAGCCACAATATCCTTGCCTGTGAAGCCATTTTTATGCAACGCAATGATGGCTGCACGCGTTTCTTTGCAGTTCACCATGGTTAACAATGAAAGAACAATGATTTCAAGCATCGTCCTCCTTTAAACATGTCAAGTCTGCCATTCTAACCCAATCAGCCTGACATAATGATCTCCAGCCTTGTGCTTGCCAACAGTTAACAAGACAATTACTGAAATGATCTCAGCAGGTCATTTAATGACAGCAATGAAATGCGGTGGAAAGTTTTTTTTCGGGATTAAGTTAATTTTCATGGCAAAGAAGGACTATGCAATTCATCTGATCACTCTTCATAACATTCTGAAGTATATGCAAATTGCCATTATAAAAACTTAAGCAGCAACTTTTCCAATTTCCAATATTTATGTAATTCTCAAAACTTTTGGCCATGTGTGTGTATGTGTGTGTGTGTGTATATATATATATATATATACACACACACACACACACACACACACACACACACACACACACACACACACACACACACATCATACTATTTTTATTTTCCTAAAGTCTCTCTCTCTCTCTCTGCCTGTCTCTCTCAGTAATAGTAAACGCAGTAATAGTTTAGTCTATGAACTTCTCAGTGATGGGCTAGCAGTCATAATACATAGCATTACCCATACTCTAGGACTAATCCCAGCCAAACAGTACTTTTGTCCACATTTCTCTTTAACCAAGTGAACTCTAGATATTGACCAGTGGAATAAGGTGATCGAGCAGCTGGGCACGCCGTCTCAGGAGTTCATGCTGAAGCTGAACCAGTCCGTTAGAACCTACGTGGAGAACAGACCCCGATACGCAGGGTACAGTTTCGAGAAGCTTTTCCCCGATGTTCTTTTCCCTGCTGACTCTGACCACAATAAGCTAAAAGGTGAGCGGTTTTAATTGTTCTCAGCATGCATCTGTTGAAATGTTCTGGATTAAGAGATACTTTATTCCAGGGTGATGGTCTAACTCAGTGACATGGTCTTGGTTACTGCTTAATGCCCTTTTTTGTTTTGGTTAAAAGCAATATTGACACACCTGAGCCATGTACTGATGTGTTCTATGACCACCCTCAGTTTGAGAATTATTGTTTTCTCATCTCATAATTTTTTTTTCCAACCTGCAGCAAGCCAGGCTCGAGACCTTCTGTCCAAAATGCTGGTTATAGATGCATCCAAGCGGATCTCTGTGGACGAGGCCCTGCAGCATCCCTACATCAATGTGTGGTATGATCCCAGTGAGGTTGAAGCGGTAGGTATTAACCCTAACCCAGACTGCCTTTTGGGGTGGAGTAGACAGGACATTTTCACACATTGACTTATTGACTGAGTACCAGTTTAAAATAAACATGGATGTGTGAGGAGTTTTGGCTGAATATGAATATGTGGTCGGTTACATTTAAAGGTTTTATTACACAATCCTTCTGAAACACCACTTGAACATTATAGGAAGTGGGGAGTTATTCCACATCCTCTGTACAGTCCCTGTACACACGTTTGGGTCATTAAAGGAGTTCCTGGCAGGCCTATTGAATTTCTTATCAAAATATTGTTATTCTGTTAAATTTAATTTAAACAGGTTTTTAATTACCAGTTTGTTTTATCTAGACTGAGTAATGTCAGGTGACAGTATTAACACAGATCACTTATACCGTCTCATAAGAATGTTAACACTAACAGGCAGATAGTAGTAGTGATAGTAATGCAGCGGTAAACTGTACCCCATCAGCCTTGTTGGAGTGATTTTACATGCCTTTGAAAATTAGAGATATGTGATGTTAATCTGTTATGTAATTGAATGCATTCTTTGTTGATGGTAATTGAATCGATTATTTATTATATTCAATAGATTCTATATATTCAGTACACTCCTGTTTAGCATTCTGGAATAAGTAGGTGTTTGCCGAAACACACACCCACAGCAGCTTTTAATTAACAGGAAAGTCATAGCTAAGTGTGACAAGGATGCGGCTTACTGTTGAATGGGTCTAACATAGCAACCTGCCATCCTGTAACATCCTGGGACCTTCAGTAAGGATTTAATATAAGTCACAATTTGGGATTTTATAATAGGTTATGTTATTTAATAATCGTGCATATACAGTACATTGTAATGCATGTATTATTTTCATAGAAGTTTATGACAGTTAGAGTAGTCTGTCCAGTTTGTTTTGAGGAACATGCCGAACTCGTGTCAACATGTTTTTGAGGTTATTAACTTGCTGTTCTTTTGTTCCAGCCTCCTCCACTGATCACAGACAAGCAGCTGGACGAGAGGGAACACACTGTGGATGAGTGGAAAGGTGTTAACTTTTATTACTAACTTTATTATTGATGAGAAATGCAGTGTGTATTCACTGACTGAAAAGATACATACCTCTCACTTTGTCAACATTGAACTGACAAAATTTACACATCATTTAACTTAAAAGAGTTTAGAAAATATTTTACATATTAGTTTCGTCAATTAATTCAATTTATTTATTATAGTACTTGAACAATGGTCGTTGTTTTAAAGCAGCTTTACAGGATCATCCATCTTCTGATGGTTGCCCAAATCGTTTGTTGTCTCTACTGAAATCTTCTGCTTCTTCATCAGAGCTGATATATAAAGAGGTGCTGGACTGGGAGGAGCGCTCGAAAAACGGCGTAATCCGCGGACAACCGGCTACAGTAGGTTAGTTTGACCCCTTATATTTTTATTCATGTTAATCTGTTTTATAAAATGTGTTTAGATCTCTCACGGTGAAAATAATGTTGATTTAATAAAATTATGAAATAAAAAAAGGGGCAATAATTTCCCTCTTTATTTTTGTCCTCTCTTATGTGTACAAACCTCAGGTCATCCACACTGTCCATATTTTATTGTACTGATGAATGCGTACTAGGAAATTTGAAAATAAAGATAGTAGTTGAGTGGGGCATCTGTAAATCCCACATACAACCAAACAAGACTACAATTAACTAAGCACATCAGCCAATTAGTGTAAGACAGGATTGTACATTTAGTTTGGAGACTTTACTCAGACATTACTCTATATGGACAAACGTATTTGTCCAAACCTGCAATGACCTTGTATCAAATACGTACACTTCAGTATGGAGTTGGTCCTCACACAGCCTCCACTCTTCTTGGAAGGCTGTCCACAAGATTTTGGAGTGTTTCTGTGGGAATTCCTGTCCATTCATTCTGTAGAGCATTTATGAGGTCAGACGCTGATGTTGGATGAGAAGGCCTGGCTCGAAACCTCCGTTACAGTTCATCCCAAAGGTGCTCAGTGGGGTTGAGGTCAGGCCTCTGTGTTTGGGCCGGTCAGTTTCTTCTACACAGAACTCATCAAACCCTGTCCTTGCTTTGTGCATTTTTAGAATAGAAAAAACGACCTATCCCGTTGTTAACTGTTTCTACAAAGTTGGAAGCATAGTATTGTCCAAGATGTTTTGGTATGCTAAGGCATTAAGATTGTCCTTCACTGGGGATATTTGGGGATCATTGATTAAAACACCTGAATTCAATAATTAACTGGATTAGCCAAATACTTGTGTCCATATGTTGGATTTAGGTCAACTCTAACCTGTAAATAATTCAGCATTAGACTTGGTTGATTGATTAAAAATTTATTCAGTTACTATCACAGTTCTTTTGTGTGGCATTTCATGTATCGTCACACTGACTTCAAAATCGATAAAATTTTTTTTATTTATATACGATTGTATTTGAAGAATTAAAGTATTGCTGTTCCTCTATAATCCTGCAGGTGGTGTGCTCTAAACTTCACACAGCACAGCATCCTGTATGGTAGGAGCATATTATGTGCTAAGTTTGTATAGAAATGTGAGAAGTCTGAAAAAATTTTTACATCGCATCGGGACATTTTATAAAATCTTGCTACAGTATCACAATACAAATTGAAATGTCACCTAGGTTTTGTGATGATGGCGTATTAAGAGGTCCCAGGTGATTCCCATCCCTAATGACCACTTTGACTTCAACAGTCAAATGTTCTAATTCTTCTAATTCCATGGCCTTTCGTGTTTTTATTTTTTTCTACACTGTTAAACAATACTGAAGGCGTCCAAAATATGCAATAATCTCCTTTGAACAGTTGATATTGAGATGTATCTGCTAATCATTATCTGTAAAGGCTTCATAATGGCTCTAATCTGAGGTGATTTAGAGGTTAATTGGTGATTTCTGAGGCTGGTGACTGTAAATGAACGTAACTCTGCAGCAGAGGTAAGTTTTGGTCTTGCTTTCCTGGGAAGGTCTTCATGAGCGCCAGTTTCATCATGGCGCTTGATGCATTTTACAACTACAATTGACACAATAATGTTCATGAAGGAACTATTCCAGAACAGCTGACCTTTTAAAATAACAACTAACTGCTGCGGCTGCTGTTGTTACATAATTAACTGATGTTAGACGTGTGTTTATTGTTTTTATATGTGATTCACATCTTTCTCCTTGAGTTTTGTTTGTTTTAGTCGTTAAGTCATGTCCGACTTTTCGTGACCTCATGGACCATAGCACGCCAGGCCTTCCTAGATGCTGTCCAAAAAAAGTGGAGTGCCTTTCCTTCTCCAGTAGCACTGACACCAGATTTTTACCTCAGAATTTTCCTACTGTTGCATCTATTCCACTGGCATAAGTGCCAAAATGATCTGGTGTACCACTCCTGTTAGGTTCTTAGCTGAAAGAAGCTTTGGTAGGGCTGGGAATCACCAGGTGAACACCCGATACAATATCATCATATAACGTATAGTAGGTGCTGATTTAATTAGGGCCCAAGCACTTTGACATCAGTCCTATGTCGTCATAGCGTGTGAGGGCCCATGTTCTTCTAAGTATCAACCGTTTTTCTTTTATCGCTGCATCCGGGGCTTTTTGGGGCGGCTGGGCCCCAGGCGTGGCACGCGGCAGGCCCTCACACAAGATTTTGCTGCATAGCTTATACACACTTGCACACAACACCTTTCTCATTGCATGTCATGGTGCTCTACTCAACAGGAAGTCAGTTATTTTTGGGTCATTTTCAAAATGCACCCAATGAATGGTGCTTGGGCCCGCTCATTGTTGCTTGCAAGTATATATTTTTTATTGCGATTTGATTCTAAGTGTCTTTTAAATATACTTTTTATATCTTTTCTTTTAAATATTCTGATTCTAAAAAAACAAAACTTACCACACAGTCTGTCAGTGGATGAATAGTGCACCACCTGTAGGATTACCAAGAAATGGCACCACATTATCACCTCAAATGCAATCATGCATAAATTAAAAATACATTAATTTGTGTATATTTTATTTATTTATTGGCAATACATGAATTGCCATACAAAGGAATCACAATATTTAACTGAACCCCGCCCCTCCCCACCTCTATTTTTTGGTGACTTCATAGGACATACATACTGTATCACTACGTCGTCCTTGGATGCAGCTTCCTGTCTGATAGCTTTTTTTGTTCTTTCTTATTCATAGCACAGGTGCAGCAGTGACCAGCGTCTCCCAGCAGAGCTCCACATCCTCTTCGTCCTCCGTCTCCACCGTCCCCGCGCTGTCCTCAGAGACAGAAAGCAGCTTGGAGACTTTGTTCTCCTCTTCCTCCACCGGGCAAGTCGGCTGCTGCAGTTGACCATCACCCCGTTTTTTTTCTTCTCGCCTCCGTGACGTTCCTCCATCTGTTTTCAGACTGACTTGTTTCTTTTTGGTCAGGCGAAAAAGTCAGAGTAAGGTGGGAGTTTTTAAAAAGCACCTTAAGAAGCTTTTACACCAAACTAGCGTTACTTTGGTTGCTTTTTTTCTTTGGTTGTTTGTTTCTTGAGGGAGGGGAAACTCGATTTAGTGTCCGACTGAAACTACCGCTGCATCTCCTCAATGCCATGTTGTTCATTTGTACCAATTGTAGGCTAAATTTATATCTGAAGATGCTTTGAATTTCGAGATTGCTGTGAGCCAAGTTTATTGCAGTTTAGCGGAATGGTGCGTCGTGTAAAAGACTCAGCTCTTCCATTCTGTTACTGTTTTAGAGTTAAGTACAATGCATCTTGAATGAATTTCCAAAATATTTGTTTAATAAACAAATATTATCTTAGAGTCTTTCTCGCATGACTTAATGCTGCGATCAGGTCATAACCCATTTACTCAGTTCTTTCACTATTTTAAAAAATTATTTATAATAGGCATTTTAACGTACTTCGTTTTTTTTTTTTTTTTGGCTACAGGACTTTATAGACTCAAGACACCTTTTTGTTTCACATATGGCTGTGTATGTGATCCATACTGTACAGGTTTTAATGTTAAAATCTAATCGACAGGAAAGATTATAAATTAAATTAAAGATTATATTATTATTATTTTAATTTCTTTTCTTTTCTTTTTTAATTTTTTGGTCATCAGTGATTTG
Source organism: Clarias fuscus (assembly GCA_030347435.1). Taxonomy (NCBI): domain Eukaryota; kingdom Metazoa; phylum Chordata; class Actinopteri; order Siluriformes; family Clariidae; genus Clarias; species Clarias fuscus. The sequence goes on from CM059220.1 coordinate 25,790,126, forward strand.
TACAGCTTGGCTCTGGAATGTTGCAAGGCTCTTGTTAGGTGAACAGTTTGTTGTGGATATTTGACATTTGTAAAACTATTTACAATATAGGTCATATCTCTGGCACAGTGCATTCTGGGTATTCTCGGTCCGTTAGAATGCATCGTTTGGATACAGTCTATTCCAGCGCCCACGGGATGTTTCAATCAATATAAAATAAAAGTAATACAATGTGAATTCAGTGAAATGTATGAATAACTGTATAGATAAGAAAGTTAGCTATGATTTGAAATAATTTAAGGATATGGTGACGTATTTTGTAAGATGGTATGAAAACTCACTCACTCAGATGATGTTTTGTTAGTCACACTTTATATTAATAGTCCATTAAGAGTCATTATTTAATACACATTGCTATGAACAAAGCATAAACTCCAGCATTAAAAAAAAAAAAAAACTGTAGTTAACATTTGCAATTAAAGTAATGACACTTGCATTCATTTCCGTTCTTTTTTTTCTTCTTTTTTTATTTTTATAACAAGCCAATTTCTTAAAATAACACCTGCATTAACTGATGTTTATACCATCACTGAGTAAAATAGAGCCGGCAGTGATATGAGCAGCATGAACATGGGAAGAAATGAAAATCATAATTTGTATCCTGAACACCAGAGTTCAGCAAATTCTAATCATTTAATAACATGCCGTAAATGTGAACATAATGCTGAAGTTTATGGTTTAAACTATTGTTAATGTTGAATAAAGGGAACCTTAATGAAAAGTGTCACATTATTGTTATTAATATTATTATTATTTCTGTAAAGATGAATAGTTTTCAATGTATCACAGTAAACTCGAGTAACCAGCTCCTATTCCTCTTTCACTAACTACACCGAGTAATGGACTCTGCAGACCCGTGACTAGATTAGCTTAAATGCTTAAAGTCGGTCAGTGCTAAATCCTTAACCTGTATGCAACAGCTTTTTTTTTTTTTTTATCATGTTCATGAAAGTGCCTGTGTCATTCATTTGCAAACAACACACCCATTACGTCTTGGAAATTCCACAGCAGATCACAGTTCGCATGATATAAGGAGTGTCTTTTTTTTTTTTTTTTTTATTAAAATTTTTAAATATTATTTTTGTTTTTAAACTTGGTATGATTGATTCGACGACTGTTGGAGTGATGGTGTGTCGTGTACCATGATTAATGTGACAACCTTTTGGTTTTAATAGGATAGTTTTAAACAGGAAGTATAAAGGTAGTTACCGTTTAGATGTTTGTGGATAATAGTTAATATGTCCTTTGGAGTTCAGAGTTCGAGAGAAAAGCTAGTGTTGATGGTTTGATGGTTATGGTGGAGATGATGTTTTTGGGGGCGGTGTGATAGAATGTAAAACGTCACGTTAGCGAGGGGTTTACGTATGTGGTGCCTGGCAGGAAGCTGAATAAGACAGAATGCTGAATGGCCAGCCAACTCTTTAATCATGTTACAGCACAGGTTTCTACTGGTTTGTGGTTAGCTTTTCATTCTTTTTTTTTTTTTTTTTCTAAGTGCTCTTATGTCTTTGGCCTTCTTTCTGGAGGCAGCATTTGATGAATTTCTTTTGTTTGTTTGTTTGTTTGTTTTTTTGATGAAATTTCATCTTTGGATGAATTTGCTTTTCTTTTACTTCTTCGAAATGTGATAGCGCAATTACAATTCTATCACATTACAACGATATTATAATTCTAATTAAAGTACACATTGATCAACTACCTCACTCCAAATTTCTACAACTTCCTGGATATTTAGCTGCCCATAAGGTGTCCAGGATGTTTTAATACAAATTCCATTATTTATTTATTTGAAAGTTTGTCAATAGTTAAAAAAAAATAATAAAAAAAAACACGTCTAGTTTTGTACAGTATGTATATTTCACGTAGAAGTAAAAGGACTGTAATGTAAATTTTTGTTCCTTTTTTTTTTTTATTTGAAACAGTTCATGTGCAATACCCTCTGCTCTGTGTGCTTTCTTGTAAGTGTATCTAGCTACAGGATGTTAGCTGTATGTTCCCAATGGTAGAGAAATGTCTGGTACTGTCAATTCAGTTCAGTTTAATTAAACTAAAATAAAATGCTAAATTCATAAATTTAGATTTTTTTTTTCCTTTTAATAAGTTTTCTGTGACTCTGGTTAATTTGTGTCACAAAAACTGATGAGCTGGAGCAAGACAGAGGTGTATGAATTATAATGGATCATTTTAGTAAGGCTGAAAAGAAAAAGAAATAAACAAAACCTTGTGTAAGCTAGTCTGTAATCTTTGCTAGCAATACTGGCAATGCAAAACCCTTACTCTGTGTGCTCTTTCCTGCATACAGACTATCAGAAGTGCACTACTAGAATAAATGCACTGGGATCTCACCAAGCCAATGGTAAAACATGTACTGCAAATAAATACTTCTGTTGGAAATATGCTGCTTTTGTTTCATTGTGTAGTTTGATAGTATTCTTCATTAGGCTTAGCGTAGCATTTCATCTTTTCCACCTGCAGGCTCTTGATAGGAATCACAGTTTATTGTCGTGTAAAATGAAAAGAAGAGAAAAAACCACCACGTCTCTAAATTGTTCAATTTTCCATTTAATTGCACAGATTTGTGTACAGAACAATAGCACCACATTAACTGGTCAGGGTTTCAAAAATATAAATAACACTTAAGCACGTTTATGACCTCCTTATATGTTCGTCAGCCATGAAAAGACTTGTTCAAATTCTATCCAGAAATAGACTTTAGGAGGAGGAGCTACGGAAATATTTGATCAGTTATCTGAAGCACTGGGTGCAAATCAACAAAAAGTATATAGCAAATATGACTGTGTGTTACGTATATTCATCGTTTCCAGTTGTAATGCAGATTTATAAATACTGACTGTTTATTTATAACAAAAAGGGTTTCCGTTCCTGATTTGGACCGAACCATCCAACATGAAAAACACACAGCGTGACTTCGTAATGACTTTTCACACTATAAAATAAATTTCAATCAATCAGTAAAACAATCGACACAGAGAACACATTCTTATAACATTATATTAACCTCTAATCACTTTCTTAAATATCTCATAAAATCTGAGCATTACCATTTCCCATGTAATGATGCATTTCGTAACGCGTCTTTTCATAACACTGACTTTAATATTATACATGACATGAAATGTTTCCAATATACCTTCCAAAACTTGGAACTATACTAGTCAAGCAAGCCAGGTGATACGTTTTCAACACAAAACCTCCACAAAGGCACTGTCATTACAATTTTTTTTTTTTTTTTTTTTTAGGGCAGAAGTGAGACTTTTATGTTTCCAAACTGAATAATGCCAGCAATTTACATAGGCTTTGGTTATGAATGGTTTTGTTGCATTAGTTGGGAAAAGGTCTCTATACCTGGACAAAACAGCTGTAAGTGTAAACAACTGGATAAACAGCCTGGCATTCCTGGCAGGAATCGGCTGTGCAAACATCCACAGTGATATTGTTGTAGACCTTGGTGAGTAAGGCCTTGTATCTCATTGATACATCTTCTGTCATCCTGTAGGTCCTGGTCAAGACAATCAAGTAATATGAGGTTAGAGAAATAGTCATGGAATAAACATGGAATTTCAGTCCACGCTTTTTCAGAGAGAGACCTGAGGAAATGCAGAGACTGTACTGCCCACAGACGGGTTTGTGGATGATTTCCATCATGTCCTAAACACATTGAAATATCGCTAAATGTCACTTGTTCTACTTCCAAGAGCCAGGTCCCCGAGTGTAGAAAAGAAGTCCTCCATTTCTTTTTCCAGGAGTCGGTTGCGGTTTTCGGCGTCCTCCCGGGCCCTTTCAGAGTTCCTCAGTTTGATTTCCAGCATTCTTTGTTTCTTTCTTTCCTGTTCCATGTCGTGCTCTAATCTTTCCATTTGAGCATGGAGCAGTGCACTTGACTCTTCCAACCTGCAGATTGGGGGGGGGGGAAGGAGTTAAGAAAACTTGGACACTTTTTAGAAACCGAATTTCTTTTTTCTCGTTTACATTTTAATTTGGAATTCAGTGATTGAGTGTAAAAGAGGACTTACTTGTTGATCCTAGTTTCATAAACCAGTTTCTGACTCTTCAGTTCATCTTTTAGTGCTGCCACCACACTGACCAGTGATGACGGGCTTTCATCAGTGTCCTCGGCCATGACAGTGATGACTGGCACGGTATTGTGTATATTGGTGTCACTGCTGCAGGTTGACACCATATTCACACTAGCATCATCTTGCTCTATGCAACTGACTTCATCCACAGGCTGGTCAGGATCTAAGGAATTTTCATCCGACTCTGTTCTTGGGTCTGACTCCATGTTGTCACTCCCGGACACTGAGATCTCACAAGATAAGTTTGACCACTGAGGGCTGTCTACATTGGGAACAGTGACGTTGTCATAGGTTGACAGTCTCTGGGACGACCCAGAATCCTTTGCACGTTCCCCTGTGGAAGTACGACGATGCCCTCTTAGTGACGAGAGTCCGTTCATGAGCCAGTTTCCACTGGAGACATTGGCCACATCTGCTGATGGACCGGCAGTTTTGGCAGGTTGGGGTCGTGGTGAGGAACCTTTGAATGTATATTTCCAAGAAGGTAAAGTTTTGGCTTGCTTGCTTGGACTGATGGCTGTCTCAGCTTTTCCTTGAGGGACTGATATAGGAGATGGGACCGCTGGGATACCATCCAAAGATGATGTACTGCTGCTGCTGGGGTTGTCACTAATGTTGGGGTTCTTCCCAGGAGGTGTCAGGCTTTGGAGATCTTCCTCAGAGATCCAGCCAATTAGGTTGGACTGCTGATGGTGCTGAGATCTCACCTCCATGGGGACTTCTGGTGCTTCCAACTCCTGATCAGGATACAGTTGATCATGTTTACTGATGAGTACCGTCATGAGATGCTGGACCAGAGAGGTTCCTGGCAAATGAAATGAGAAAAGGAGCTTTACTTGAACGGTGACAAAGTAAAAAAAAAAAACTACAAACTGTGGTCTGAATTGATAAGTTGACAAAATGGTCATCATCAGATCAAATTAAATTCTGAAACTCACAATTAGGGTTGATGACCAAAACATACCTTCCATAATAACTACTGGGTCTTCCATGTTGGGACGTAAAATGTTTGGTCCAAACACGGTGGCCAGGTTCTGTACACTCATTTTGTTTTCACCCGCGTGTGACTGTACTTCATCAAGGAACCTTAAAGTTCAGACACAATAAACACTTTACTAGGCTGAAGGGGAAAAAACTGGTTCGGTATTGTAACTCCTAAAACCTGTACTGTGGACATACTTGCAAATATATTTTAAGAGATTGTAGTTAGCCGAGGGAAGAGTCTTCACTTGCTGTCCTAATTCTTGCAGTCCCTGCGAATGGTGGTGACACAAAAGGTAAATGTGCAGAACAAAGACAATCACCCACAGCAGTTTGTACATAATAGTACAAATGTGGATATGTGAGATAGTGCCAGCAAACCACTACTGATCATAACTTGCCTCCTCTTCATCTTTGGCCAGAAGCTGGGCACAAGTAAGAAAATCCTCATACTTGCAGAAGGGGATGACGGGCTCAGGAAGCTCTCTGAGGTAGAGCTTCAGCAGGGAAGCCACAGTGTGGACGTCAGTGTTACTACGAATGGTGAAAGTGTTAGTCATGATAGTTTATGAACATTAGTCGTCATGGTTCATTCATTCATCCATCTAATAGTAAACCTTAAGACAATATCTGGCTTGTGATCTCAGGCACATTGGGTGTGAGGAGGAAACGTGAGGGGTGTCCAAGTCAAACAAGGGCTTATGATGTACAGAAAAACAGCACAGGAGTAAGAGTAAAAACTACATTTATTTCTCTATATAATCCCCTGCTACACTAATGCACGTATCCCAGCATTTCACCAGTGCTTGGACACCATCAAGGTAGAAAGTTTTCTCAGTACACCTTAGCCATGATTGGACTGCCTGATCGTGTCTTACTGGCCTCCCAGAAACTCCTTCAATGGCAGAAATGTGGGAATGGCTTGGAGCAAGGTCAAGACTGTACAGGGATGTGATAACTCGCTGAGTTCCTGTAATGTGCAATTGGTGTTGGTGAATGATTCCACAAGTTGGCGAGAAGTCATCCATGGCTTTTTAAAGGTTCAGGTGTTCCACTTGCCTGGGATGCGTGTGGTGACTGGGGACAGTTTCACTTTGCATCAGCCGAGGACAGGACCGTCTTCGTGAAGACAGCTGTTCTCCGAGGACTTGTGACTTGTGACAGTCTTATCATTTTGATTCCTACACATTCACATTTCATACAAACTAACTTCTTTTGACTGTGTACAGCTGCTATGCGACATTGTCAATTGTTAAAAGCGCTGTACAAATAAAAATTGAATTGAACTTCAATCGATCGATAGTCCAGGACTGGAGTTTCATACAGTCTACCTGAGCCTCCAAGAAGGAACTGGACTCAATTTGAACTTAAACACATCTCCTGTTATAATGAACTTCCAGTCTCACACAGTATGACTGCAGATCAATCCCTGCTATCCGTTTTACCCAAATGAGGGTGGGTTCCCTGCTGAGTCTGGTTCCTCTCAAGGTTTCTTCCTATTACCTGCTTTGCGACAATGTCAATTGTTAAAAGAGCTATACAATTAAAACCGAACTGAGTTGAATGATCTGCAGTGGGCTCTAAACCAATTCACAGATGAGTCTTCTGAATATGTTAATTGGTTTCATGCCTTCATTCCTCCTGGGTTTGTTTTGAACACCCTTCATATAAACAGGTTGGGTTAAGCCACTATGAACACATACTGTACATTCACACACTTTATTACAACTATCATTCATTTAGTTTAGCCAGTTCAGCTGATAAAATGGTTTTGGGATGTGAAGGGAAACAACCTGGAGGAATTCATGTCGACACGGGGAAGAACATGCAAAACTCTGGAGAGATAATAACCTATAATAAAGATCTAACCAACTACAGTACTGCCACATCATTTTGGTGATTAGTGATAAATATCATAAAAATGGCAATCCCCATCTTCTTCATAATATATACAAAGATAAAATATTTTACCTGTCAAACTGAGGTTTCTCTCCACAGTCAAAAGCATCCTGAAGCTCTTTGACCAGGTTGGCCTGGCCGGGCATCCTAAAGAGACCTTCCTCATCGAGTCCTCGTTCCCTAATGAAATTCACACACTGCTCGACTAACAGTGGGACGAGTCGAACACCAAATTTCTTTTCGTACTGAACTGTGTCCTCCAGGCCTTGTCCAAAGATTCCTGTCGAACATGGTATAAAACAGGAGACAGCCTATGCTATTAGATTTGTTTACATATTTATACACATATACAATAATTTGGCTTATTCATGCACGGGAAGTCGTTATGTTAGGTTATTCAGTCTCAGTAATACGATAATGACAGAATGCCAAATCTAAATAGCTTTAAACAGCATTTGAAAAAGTCTGTCAAAAACCTGCTCTTCTCCATGTGACGCCCCGACCACAGTTCTGATGGTACAGCCGGTGTGAAGCACAAACACAGTTGCCATAGACTGGGCACAAATCATGGTAGCTCAAAGAGGAACACGGACTACAAAAGGACACCTGTTTTTCAGCCACAAAAAATGGCATATTTTTGATTTTCTTGAACATCTGGTCGTTGGTATCCCATTCCTGTGTGTCGCATGGTGCTCGTCTTGTCTTGTCTCGACGAGTGAGATAGAAATAGCACACACTGGCACGTTGACGGAGACAGTTTGATCAAAGCTTAAAAGCAGACATGAAGTTTTAAAAGAAACAAAAAATATATCCAAAAAGAAAAGTAAAAAAACTGACTTGAGGTTTAGTTGTTATTATGTCATGCTCCAGATTATTCCTTTGAGGAACGTCATCGGCTGGCTAATGAACACCACGGCGTCAGTGCTATTTCTGTAAGAGGGGAAGTCAGAAACATTCTTGACGCTCAATGGTAAGAGAATATCTCTCCAGTCCTCTCATGGAAGGTATGCTATATTTGGTCCACACGAATTCTATACTTAATGTATTATTATTTTAGTAGCTGTACAAGTCCAATGCCACTGAAGTTATAAATAGAGTTAAAATTGGAGCAGTTTGAATTAGAGCAGATTGTCTTGACCATGTCTGCATGCCTAAGTTGCTGCCACGTGATTGGCTGATTAACTAATTTACTGCATGTGAAGTGGCCAGTGGGTATATGTTCACACACACACACACACACAAATATTTAGTGCATGCATGCCATTCTGTACACATATTCCTTTTATGAATATATATATATTTTTTTATACAAATGTTGTTATAAACTTTTATTAAGGCATAAAATTATTATTGTATGCCTTCATTATCAAGTCAGTCCAAAAACATTTCAGATTTCCTAACATAAAATTTAATGTTACGGAAAAACTATTTGTTTGCCAGAAATATTACAGCATATATATATATATATATATATAACCACTTCAGTTACTTTAAGTAGTCAAATAAATAAATTGAGTAGATATTTTCCTAAAAACAATTGCACAGATCGATATGTTCCAAGACTAAAGAGTCGTCACAACAAATATTAATTTTGTTTAATTAACTACTGGTTGATGCTCTTTTTTTTTTTTCTAATGTAGAAACATTTAATTACATTTTTGAAGGCATGATTGCTCAACAACAGTCTGGTAATTGGGTGGAGCTTTTTCGTTTTGTTTAAATCTACAGTATGCTGTATTTGGGATCCATATCGTTCAGCAGCACAACAGCCGAACCTCAGGTGCAGGTATAAAGGCATGATTATTATGGTCAGGTGAGCAGGCGACTCTGGATGCTCTGCTTTAGCTTCATCAGAACTGATTTCTCCAGGTATTTACCTCCTCCTAAAGGAGCCCATATGACTCGTCTGATCGCCTTCACCCAATCGTCCATGTCATTCTGAGAGTTGGCCATGAGTAAAAATGTCTCATGGCTCACAGGGGTTTTGTCTTTTTCACCAGCTGCACCTGTGAAATAGATGACAAAAAAAAAAAAAAAAACCATTAAAAAAATTTGCGAAGTGCACACAGGAGGGCTGGAGGCTCTTCTATTGCAATCTGGATGGGGTGCAAATACATCACAGGGCACAAGAATGCTCACTTACTCGTGCGGTGCCTGGAGCCTATCCCTGGTGACTTAGGGTACACCCTGGACAGTGGTATGCCAATCCATTGCAGGGCCACACACATTTGCTTTCACACACAATTTGGAAATGCCAATCAGCCTCATCTGCATATCTTTGGGCTGTGGGAGGAAACCGGGGAACCCTCCAATTACAAGGAGAACATGCAACCTGGAGGTGCAAGGCGACGGCGCTAACCACTAAGCCAACGTGCAGCTGCACACGCACACTTCAGGCAATTAGCCTAATCTGCATGTCTTTGGAACTGTGGGAGGAAACCATCAAGCACTGGGAAAATGTTAGCCACCTATGCTAACACATGGGCTAACGGCAACATGCAGCCAGTTTATTCCTTTTTATATTTTTTATTTGCTAAATTTTACATGCTGTCACCTTCAGTCCTCAACTCAAATATTCAACGAACACCTCGATGTACCATAGTGTCTAATAATCACTCTGATGTAAACAAAAATAAAAATACATTAAAAAGCGTGCTTAAATATGGAGCAGGTTGTTTAGACGTAGGTACATAGGTTGATGTTTCACCAGGAGATGGCGCTGCTCTCCATGTAAAAGGTTGCAACACTATACTGACAGTATATTACTGTAAAGTGTGATATAAATGTGTGTCACGGAGGTTTATGAACGAACATTCAGTCAAAGATCTCTGGCAATTTCAAACAAACATGCAGAAAAATCAAATAGATCATCACCATCATTTAATATTAGGAACTGAATGAAATGAGAATGTAATGCACGCCCATAGCACAGACACAGAATTGTCCATTTCTCACTCTGGTGAGGCCTTTTTGCATGCCATCTGTCCTCCGTGAGTGTTATGCAATGCACACAATTACAGCCTGTGTGGTTTAGAATAAATGAACATTTTGACAGATTCATTTTTCAAATCAGACGAGAAGAATTGCAAACTGATGGAGAATATTTTGTGCATGCTTTCTTTGAGGCACGGACATGTTGTGGGAACTGTTTGGCTTATGTAAGTATGAATTTGTGTGATTTTCTTTTAAATCCACAGTTTTGGTGCAGCGGATAAATCAAACAGAAACTGGTGAGAGCAAAGATTCTTGAAGAGCATTAGAACCAATACAAATATATTTCATATCATAGCATACAGTAGGTGTGCATTGATTGATATTTGCTTGTGCATCAACCAACCACGTGTCCTTCAGCCTTCAGTCGACACAAATGCATCAGTTTGCCCCACACACAGCATGTGCATCTTGTGTCTCCTTTACAACAATCACTCATTTTCAATTTGGGATGTATACTGTATACTGTAAGTACTGTATATAATGGGATGTTTGCACAACATCCAAATTGCATAATGTCCTATTTCACGGAATGTTGTGCACATTATGTGATGCACGTCTGTCATTTATTGCTGCTGAAGTGACTACAATGGCAGTGACAGGGTGTAAATGTCATTGTCTCGGCTGAAACATTCTCCAAAAACCATTTAAACACATTTAACCCACTCAAGCAGCCACTGTGTTGCACAGTGAATATCTTCACCTTACCGGTCACGTGACACGAAGTAGCTTCTCACAATGTGCCGGGTTTTGTTCAAAAGTCACACTGCAACGTGTCATCCTTTGCTCAAAACATGGAAGTTATAACAACAACAACAACAAAAAAGTTCCAAAATAAAATTATAGAGTAGTTTTAACATTTTATTATAGACAGCCTTGTGTGCCTGAGAACATTTATGTTGTGCTGTCAAACTTTTAAATTCCTAAAATATGCATCTCCAACTGATCTCTGACCGATTACATACAGTATATTAAGAACGTCCCAGAACTCATTTTTATTCATTTTATCAAACAAACAAATAAATAAATAAAAACATGTATGAAAACTAAATCAAATCTATTTTTGGTGTTTCCTTTGCCTACATCTATTACATCGATTTCCTTGGGTACACTGTCATGCAGTTTTCCTAATTGAATTGTCTGGTAGATTATTACATGTAATTACAGAATCGGAAAAGGGCTCAATTGATGAATCAATTCGTTTATTCTTTTTCAGTAAAGCCTTATCCTGGGCAGGGTTGAGGTGGAGAATACTGGATGTGAGATGGGAACGGGATAATAGTGTATCACATAGCACCATGAACACACATTCACATTTAGATCAACTTATGCATAATACGGTATGATTTTGAAGGCTTGGAGGAAACCGGAGAACACCGAGGAATATCAAAATAGGAAAATAGAATTTTTTTTTAGCAAAATGCATTTTTGGATGAATTTGGCCTTCTTCATTAACACTCTATATGAGGGAACATAAGATTGTATAAAAGTATATACTGTATGCTGCTTAATGCATTTTGTACACAAGTCTTATACAGTATGTATACAACAGTCTCTCTGGTCATATAAAGGATGTAAATTTGATATTTGAAAAAAGTAAAATAAAATACTTAAATCACTTATTTACTCTTATTTACTCTTTATCCAGTGCAGAATTATTAGCAGATGATGAATAAATGAAAAAAAAAAAATATATTGAGCACAGGAAAAGCTTTCCATATCGTTTGATATACAGCATGTTCTATCAATCAGCATGCTGTAATCTATTAGACATAAAGACTTTCCACTACACTCCAGTGTTACGGGTGTAAGATCTAAAGATTATCGCCACACAGTAATCGCCTCTTTAAATATTGTTAGTTATATTAACAGTACCTTGTGGTGGTTTGTTCCGTCTTCCTTTGCAGCAGTTTTGCCCCATTCTGTGCTGAGTGAAGTCTGGCACAGCGCTATGTCAGGACCAAGCCGATCACTTTGAACTTGTGTGTCTCGTACCCCAACCCCAAGTGATACGAGTCAAGCTGGCTCAATGGAAAACATTGGAAGCTGTTTGGGCCAAATAATTTTTATCCAAAAGTCAAAGAACAAGCCTTTGTTCACAAGCTGTTGCTCACTTCAACAGACTGGCTAGTTGTTCAGGCGACCCTTTAAATTAAATGCTGTTTGCATGTCATTTAACGGTTTCACACACTTGTTGCCTTCATATGCTCTATTCTTCATGTACATTTATACAATCTGCTCTGTCAGGCCTTTTTGCTTTAACAGATGCATAAAGTATTTGAATAAGAAGTTCAGACCAATTAACCCGAATGCACTTCCCTGGACGAGACTCCTTTTCCTCTGGTGCTACTGTCCTTTATTTCCTGCTGTCCTCTTCCCCACTCGCTTTATGCATATGCATCAGTGTCACAGTAAGTTTAAGGCCTTCGCTTTGAGGGAAATTCCTATCAGCCTGCAGGCTTTTCCTACTGGCTTCACCGCCCCTCGTCACAGAGCAGTGCCATTGTTTCTTTATGCATAAAATTAAAACAGGGCTAGAATCTTCCCAGGCAGTGGAGGGCTGTTGTAGGGTTTTAACTCCCTTGAAATATTATGTGTGTTTACTTCCAGTCACTTATTTGTAGTGGTTTAATATGTACTGTATAACCAGTGCTGGGTAAAGTAATGGCGGCACTGTGGCTTAGTGGTTAGCACTGTCGCCTTGCACCTTGAACCTTCCCTGTGTTTGTTTGTTTGTTTGTTTGTTTGTTTTCCTCTGGGTACTCTGGTTTCCTCCCACAGTCCAAAGACATGCAGATTAGGCCAATTGGCGTTCCCAAATTGCCCAGCATTCGAGTGTGAATGTTGACTGGAGGTCCTACCACGGTTGTAAAAATGTGAATAAATGCAATGGTCTGATCATGGCTCTGGTGTACTGAGAAAACTTTCTACCTCGATGGTATCCAAGCACTTGTGATACATACTGGGATACAGTAAGTGCATTAGTGTAGCAGTGGATTATATAGAGAAATACAAAAGGAAACTGTTATTCTGCACAATCAAAAGCCTGGTTTGGTCATTTAATCATTTTCAGTGGCGCTGTCATGAATGAAGGTATTTATTTAGTTTACGGCAGATTCTGACTTTAATAATTAATTACCTGCTGCATGACATCCGTTTGACATTCATGAGCCTTTCAGGTGAATGAATTAATATGCTAATTAAAATCTCTGCATGAACTATACAATTTAACTTAGAAATGTGCAAAATGTTTGGATAGAAGAATGTGCATATTTGTAATTCAACATATATACATGCTGCTAGGCTTTGCTTATGACCGCACACATGGACAGTGGGTGATATAGCAACCCTGGGGTCGAATGTGCTCTGTGAGAGTATGGAGCCAGTCTGGCAGAGACAATGGCAAGTAGAGGATGATACTATAAAAAGAAAGTAACTGGTAAAAATCTAAAAATGTTAGACTGTGTGTGTGTTGTAATGAGAGAGAAAGAAAATGATCCAGAGCCAGTAACTCCAGGACATCATGTTAGGAACATCTGTGCTTTAGTTTTCATTGACTTTGTTCCATAGAGTGTGAAAATGAGATTCAATCGCTGTAGCAGTGGGACAACTAAACATATTCCCTTTCAGATATCACTGCTCATTTAATCATTCCTCAAGGCTTTCTCTGTGTATTCCATTAGCACTACATTGTTAAGTGAAATTTAATATCTTACCATTTTAAACTCAAAAACACAAACCAATCGGCAAGTAGCACCTTTCAACTTCTAATACAACTCTGACATTATTTAATACGTATAACCTTTATGTTATAATGCTTAATGTTATACAGAGTGCATGTTATCCACTGTTTGACTCTTATCTATATCATTTCGTCTCAGTGTTGTTCTTAATCACTGTCTCTATCAGACCACATCCTCGGTGTAATCTTCTGAACATCTGGTCGAGGTCCCATCATAGGAATTATATATCTGTGTCTGTTATATAGTAAAAATAAACACAATGGGACCTGATGGTACATGATAAATAAATTATACAGTCTGCAGCTGCTCCCATTAGGGCTTGCCACAGCAGACCATTTGTCTCCATCTAACCCTGTCCACCACATCTTCCTTCGTAACTCCAACCTCCTGCACGTCCTCCCTCACCACATCTACTGTATAAACCTCCTCTTGGGCCTTCCTCTCCTCCTCCTGCATACCACCTCCATATCTACAGTATCATTCTCCTCCCAATACACCTCTCATCCCTCCTCCGTCCAAAACAATCTTAATCTGATCTCTAATCTCTGTCACTTTCAAAGCAAACCACAAATCGCAGCATCTTCAGCTCTGCCAGCTGGTCAGGTCAGGCGTCCTGCTCGCTGAATGTTCATGGGAACGACTGCAGTGGGCTCCGAGCCACCTCATTCGTGGACATATGGCCCTCTTTAAAATGTTTGCACCATTAAAATGTTTTACTGCGACCAAGAGTCTTACTGTATCACTGTTGCTGTGCTTGAAGCGTCTGTAAATGCTAATAAGTTTTTTTATCCTTCATTCACAAGAAATTTCATCCCAAGTCCCAGTTTGACTTGAACACCCCTCGCATTGGAGTGGAAATTCTGTCCTTAATGTACTTATGTAGTTGATACACAAATCATTGTTTCAGATAAAATGAATTTCTGCAATGTCTCTGACATGGTAGCTTAGTGTTTAACAGTGGCCTTGCATCTCTAGGGTCTGGGTTATAGACGGGCTCTAAAAGCGGCTAGGGTCGCGCATTTAAGCCAACTGATAGCAAGAAACCAAAACAATCCCAGGTTCTTATTTAGTACAGTGGCTAGACTAACAAAACCTAAGAGAGTATCCCATCACAGCTTAGAAGTGAAGGCTTCATGAACTTCTTCAATGAAAAAATCGATAGTATCAGGAAGAAAATAATGGACGTTCAACCTCTAACAGCATCTCATGATCCAGTCCAGTCTAAAGCTTCACATTTAGATTTTCAGTGCTTTACAGGTGTAGGACAGGAAGAGCTGTATAAACTTATCACCTCGGCTAAATCAACAACATGCTTGCTAGATCCAATCCCAACCAGACTCTTAAAAGAAGTGATACATACAGTATGGCTGGAGAGCCGCTTGTAAACATTATTAACTCTTCATTATATCTAAATCTATAACCTAAATCTTTCAAGTCGGCAGTTATTAAGCCTCTTCTTAAAAAGTCAAATTTAGACCCGAATGGAATAAATTACAGACCGATTTCAAACCTTCCGTTTATATCAAAAATATTAGAAAAGGTAGTATCAGCTCAAATATGTACATTCTTGCAGGAAAACGATATCCTCGAAGAATTTCAGTCAGGTTTCAGGCCCCATCATAGTACAGAAACTGCACTAGTTAAGACTGCAAACGACTTGTTTTTAGCTTCGGACCAAGGCTGCATCTCGATACGAGTCCTACTTGATCTTAGTGCTGCATTCGACACAATAGATCATAATATTCTCATAGATCGCTTACAAAATCACATTGGTAATCAGGGACAGGCGTTAAAATGGTTTAGTTCCTACCTGTAGATTTTGTAGATTTAAATGGAGAACTGTCTCGCGTAATGCCAGTGAAATATGGGATCCCACAAGGGTCAGTTTTAGGATCCCTGCTGTTCTCAATATACATGCTGCCCTTGGGTAACATCATTAGAAGACATGGGATTAGTTTCCATTGTTATACTGAAGATCCCCAGTTATACATCTCCACAAAACCAGACGAAATACCCAAGTTGTCTAGACTAACTGAGTGTGTTCAAGATATAAAAGATTGGATGACCGAAAATTCTCTTCAGATAAGACAGAGATATTACTTATTGGCCCAAAAAACAGTACACACCAGCTCTCACAATTCAGCCTGCATGTAGAAGGATGTACTGTTACCACCAGCTCGACAGTGAAAGACCTGGGCGTAATATTAGACTGTAACTTATCCTTTGAAATCATATCTCCAACATCACAAAAACAGCCTTTTTCCACCTTATTGCCAAGCTTAGGAACATTTTATCTGTATCTGATGCAGACGAGCTGGTTCATGCATTCATGACCTCCAGACTGGACTACTGTAATGCATTACTGGGTGGCTGTCCTGCATCCTCAATTAACAAGCTACAGTTAGTCCAAAATGCAGCCGCCAGGGTTCTCACTATATCAAGAAAATATGATCCTATAACCCCAATATTATCATCCCTGCACTGGCTACCTGTTCAGTTTAGATTTAATTACAAAATAGCATTACTTACATACAAGGCTCTAAACGGTCTAGATCCCACATACCTAACCAGTCTTCTGATACGCTACAATCCACCACGCTCCTTAAGATCAGAAAACTCCGGACTACTGGTAGTTCCCAGAATATCAAAATCTACAAAAGGAGGTAGGGTTTTTTCATATTTAGCTCCAAAGCTTTGGAATAGCCTTCCTGACAGTGTTCGGGGCTCAGATACAGTTTCCCAGTTTAAAAGTAGACTCAAGACGCATCTCTTTAATCTGGCATACACGTAACTCATCCCATCCCCATACTCCAGTACATCTATCCTGAATGACAACCACTCTAATTCTCTCCATCTGTTTTGTATTCTTCTACCAATCCCGAGGCATCTGGAGATTGTGCCAGCTTCAGTAGAAAGAGACCAACCCTGCAAGGTTCCCGAGGCATCCAGAGAAGGACCTGCTCCAGCTGGATTCTTCTTCATGTTGGTTTGGAACTACACATGCTGCTCCTGAGCTCCCAGTGTTCCAGACCCTCATCTGCCCTCTGCACCTGTTGACTCATCCCTGAGCTGAACTGGACGTCATGTTAATTTAAATAACTTCTGTTATATCGAACTTTCAGCTGCATAACACACATGATGTTATATAATTTCTGTTATCCGTTATCACCCAGATGAGGATGGGTTCCCTGATAGAGCCTGGTTCCTCTCACGGTTCCTTCCTATTGCCATCTCAGGGAGTTTTTCCTTGCCACTGTCGCCGTCACCCTTGGCTTGCTGATCAGGGACAATCTCATTATCTAACCACATGTTCTCCCACATACACACTTCCATAAATTTTCTTTTCATTTTGTGAAGCTGCTTTGAGACAATGACCATTGTTAAAAGCGCTATAGAAATAAAATTGAATTGAATTGAATTGGGTTTGATTCCCACTGCAGGTTCTAACTGTGCTTGGTGGGTTTAACTTCCACAGAAATGGAAAATAGGCTAATTGGAGTTCACAAATTGCATGTGTGTGGAATAGAAGATAAATGGATGATCTTTCCTGAAGCAAATTAGTCACTATTATTACCTACATTGTAAGGGGTATAAACAGCCATTCTCTTACCAGCATATTCGCCTTTCTTTCTTAAAATAAAATTACATTTAAAAAAAACATGAAAACTTTAAGTTATAGCTTGACTTCTGACTGTCACAAAGCAGTGGCACTGGAAACTCCTTCCAATAATTCTATATAAATAATCATCACCATACAGAAAATCTGACTATGTCAACATACTTAAGCATGTTTAAGTATGGCACATATGTCATAAAAGTCCTTTTCTGTATTGTAACTGTGGAAATGCTAAACTATGATAATGAATGTATTAACATAAACCTGTTACTTGCCCTGCAGCTTGATGTTCCGTCAGAGCTGCTGATATCGACAAACATTCTTTACATGAACAGCCTGGAGAATCTAACAGTGCTGTGGTATAAGCTACATCAGTTTATAGGTATAATTACTGTATTTCATAATTTTTTTAAATATCAGTATCAATGATCAACCATTGGCTGCTGACCCTTAGCGGTATACACTGCTCTTTTCAGGACTGTGAAACAGAATATTTCAGTTTTAAGTGGATTACTAGAGGAAAAGAAAGAGAATAAGTAAAGTGTTTTCACAAGGGCTTAGAGCAAATTTAATATCCTACAAACACTGCGAGGGGCTGTTGAGACAGAAGTGTGTAAGCTGATTATGAGTGGTTATTGTCAGCATACAGGTGAAATATGATCATAATGTAATGCCCTGTGTATGAACCCCTTCAGTCATGGTAAGACCCTGGCAATGGATTTGACTTGGTCTTAGTGAATGAACGTCATGATATTTACTCAGCATACATTAAACCCTAAACAGCCACTTTTCATTTGGATTCTGATTCTCCGAAACTGATTCTCTCCTGTCAGTTCCTCGTCTACAACATGAGCAGGACCAGGACAGTTCTTAACCCCAGAGGCAGGCAGGTCTAGCACTGTGTGCTATCTACTGTAGCTATTCCAGAATGCAGTTATAAGACATTATTTTACAACCTCTAGTTATAGTTCTGCTCTGCACCACACTCTGATCCTCCAGCGACGCTGAAACTGACCCACCATTTCTCAGGACACAAGGAAGCCATGTGGCTTATTTGGTCTCTGACCTGGCAGGTAGATGGACAAACTATTGTTTGTCACAGCTTGACTTCTGACTGTTACAAGGCACTGACACTGGAGACTCCTTCCAAAAAAAAAAAAAAAAAATCAACTAATAAATCATCATCTCCTTACAGAAAACTTTACCATATCAACAGGTATACACATACTTAAGCATGTTCAAGTATGGCACATCTGTCATTAAAGTCCCTTTCTGTAGTGTAACTATGGAAATATGATAATCTGTGCATTAACATAAACCTGTTACTTGCCCTGCAGCTGGTTGTTCTGTCAGAGCTGCTGATATCGACAATTATTCAACATTCTTTACATGAACAGCGTGGAGAATCTAACAGTGCTGTGGTATAAGCTACAGAAGGTAGGTATAATTATTGATAAGAAAGGCATATGGCCTACTTAAGCGCTTCTCTGACCTGACACCTACTGTACAGTAGGTAGATGGATTTGCCAGGTAGGACAAAAGTTATCATTACTTTTACGTCTAGACAAACCTAAAGTCAGACCATTTATTCACATTTGTTCATACTGTATTTACAGGTTTTTGATGTCTGTTTAGTCTGTGACTTAATGAACTACCAGGAGGATGTGTTTTTGATAGAGACTTTGCTTCACGTCACTCTGGATAAGGCAGTCAGTCAAATGTACAGTGGTACCTCGGCATACAAATGCCCCATCTCACGGATTTTCGTCTTAAGAACTGAAATTTTGCATGATTATATTCAGCATGTGAAGCATTTTGGGTATATGAGCCAAACCAAATGCAGGCTAAGTTGTGCGTACGTCCAGAAGCCGTTAAAAACTTGGAAAGCCGGGCAGATGGAGTTTACCTTTTTTTTTTTTTTACATTTCTTTTTGCATTTTGTGCCTGATTTAGTGACGATATAGCACCATAGGTTCCAAGGATGTTAGCAAGGACGGTAGCAAAAAGAAAAGAGAGCCGCTTTCAGTTTTGTTTTTAAAGAGGTTTTTTGCCAAGAGGTTTAATGTCTATTTATTTTAAATGTTACTTAATTTACATGTCTTTTATAAATGTTTTTTAAATGAAAATTATGATTATTGTGTTGGAAATTGGTAATACCTGTAATATTTTTGGTGACTGGAACGGATTATATGCATTTACATTATTTCCTATGGGAAAATGCGATTTGCAATACAAAACTGCCTTAAGAGCCGAGGTACCATGAACACTGGTTATTCAAAAAACATAATATATTCATTACTACTCCCCAGCACTGTTGCAATAATGGTGAAATTGTTTAAACCATGTTTGTTTATTCCTTTGAAACAAATGCCCATTTTAAATGTTATTAGACGAGAGCAACGTCTGCTGTTTATCTTCCGCTCACATATGATCAATATTCCTATGCTTGGGGATGTTGTGAAGGCTGCTGTGTGTGTACTGTATGTGTGCAGGTGGGAGGGATTGTGACAGTGACTAAGATCACCTTTGTGTTTCATTTTTCATATTTACTCTCAGGAGAAACTGACTGGAATATAAAATAGACCAAGCACCATAAATCTGATTATTATGTAAAAAACAACAACAGGTTTTATACTATCTATTTCAGATCATGTTAAGATTTTTTTAAACAATAAATGACATTTATTTTTCTTACCTGGTACAATCTCAAACAGATAGCGGCCTGCTTCCTCAGGATTAGCCGTAAGCTCATTCACTTGGCTTCCTTTGAGTGAGATACAGCCCTGCAATAATAAAAAAAAAAATTCCATTGGTATATTTTAAAAACACATGTTTTAAATGTAATTACATTTCTATTTATTTCATTCTGTTACTTTAATGCAAAATAAGCAACGTTAATGAACCTTGCTAAACTGTCAATCTGGTTTAATTTGACTCCTGTAATTTGACTCCTTTAACGATCATCATTAAAGAAATGTCCAATCAATTCACTGTGATTTAGTGAAGAGTTTGCACTGGCACCTTGTCAAGCCTATTCATTATTCCAGCAAACATAGTGGTATATCTATTTTTTTTTAAATATCAGAGTATGGCAGAAAATGCTGTGCTAACACACACTGTATTTCACATTGGTTCATTGCTGCTTGTCATTGATGCTCCATCATTTAAAAAGATTTAAAGATAGTACTTCAAGATGCACAGAAACATTCAGTGTAAACGGTAACTTGCTGTTTATTGCATTCAACAAACAAACAAACAAAATATAGAATTAATTTTGTTTAGACCCCACAATTATATAATAAATTAAATATGCAGTATATTGTTATACAATTTCCCTTTTGGGATGAATAAAGTATTCTATCTATCTATCTATCTCTCTATCTATCTATCTATCTATCTCTCTATCTCTCTATCTTAAACACACGAACACTAGGCATGAGGCAGGAATACACTAGCTAAATTGATAGAAGGATAGATGTTATTGATCTTAAAGGAAATTTTAAATCCATTGGTGAAGGTACAGAAACACATTAGGCTTGTAGTTATGGCTGCATCCAGACAAAAGACACATTACAAACTCATGGAAAATGACATTTTCAACTAATATTAACAATACTAATAGACAGGAATGACAAATGTTTTACTGTGACAGGCTGCAAATTGCCTAATGATACAATGTAAAAACTGGTTGTTTATGTAACAATCTCAGCAGCAACCTCATTTCAAGCAAACGCATCTCGTTTGTTCCAACCACTCAGCGTTCCGGATCACCAGTATGCTAATCACCGGCTTGATCATCTGTCATCATCTGCACCTGTTTCTCACTGGTCCATGCCTCAAGTTGGACTTAAATAGGTTTTTGTATGCTGGAATGATTCATAAGTCACTGTGTGGCTTCTCAGGTAATGAAACTGGACTGAAAAAGAGAGCAACAAAAATGGCCAAAAATGAGAGCCCAAAAAGTCCTTCCTAGACAACCTTTTCTCAATACTACAGTACATTAAAAATACAAGATGCTCCTTGGAAGCGGAAGACAGTATAAATAAATGAGAAGTGACTCAAGAGTTTTGCACAGTGTTATATAAAGGTAAAACTAAGAAACTAATAAAAGTGTAGAAAAGTGATATGGAAAGCAAAATGGAGTTCAGGAAAAGACCCATGCAGATTGCAAAGAGAACGATTGTCAAAACCAAGACTACCAAGCTGAATTCTCCTTGCCCCAGTGAGAGACATTAAAAAGACATACTGTATGGCCCTGGGGACTAATGATGGGACAACCATCATCCACACAGACAGTACACTGGAAACAGACTCAATCTGGAGACTCTGGAGCTGTGAGCTGACCACCAAACAGCCTCTAAGCGTAAACTAAAGTATTTGGTTTATTTTCTGGGACCATTTTCTATTTCCTCCTGTCAAAGTTACATAATACATTATGCAAGAGATAATACAATAACACAACAGAACTTCAGTGGAAACAAGCCATGCTTAAGAATCCTCTTTAAATGTACAACCTTCTAATCAATAGCAGAGCTGCGCTCTTAACAGTCGTTTGGTTTAGAATCCAGTGTACATTGATGAACAATTCGGTGCCCTTGCAGATTAGATAGACTACGGTAGGTGCGGGATGAAGATGGTGCATCCTCTGCCTCCTTTCATCACAGCATGTAATTTGCCAGCACGGCTCACCACTTGGAATTCTATTGATTAAAGGCAGGAAGGCAGCATGGTTTGACATTTGCACACACATCCTGGTGAGTGAAGCATTTGTTACTGGTAGATTATTGACAGGCTCTGATGAGAAGAACCGTCTATCACACACTCCAGGCAAGCAGAATGAGTTGCTTACAAAAACCCGAATGTTATTGATTGGGCTGCAGAACACTGACAGTTGGTAATGTCTGTATTTGTATTCTGAGGAAAATGTCAATCATGGCACTGGGCATGTTCAACCCACTGTCTGGAGCCGAAACAGACCATTTAAATGTGTGGATGTTGTGTTCCATCATGCATTACACAATATCAATTGTGAATAGCTGCCATGCCACCTTATAACTTCTTAAAAGACAGAAATACATTGTACAGATCTTTAAAAGGCTAATATTCACAACAATTAAGCCTAACATATGCCTAAAAAGTAGTGAAAACTTTTTTGTATAAAACACTAAAATATAATGTGTCCATGTATATTTTAATTTAGACCATTTTTAGTGTTCCTTATTAGTTACCAGTTTGCACACAGACTAAACCACTGTCAGGTGAACAACACTGATCATCAACTACTGTATACACCAGCAAACAGGATCATGGGCACCCATGGCTCAACCACACCCAAGGGACCGAAGACCAGATTGGCCCATCCTGTCTGAACCCACAGAAAAGCCAATGTCGCATCAGTGATGGTCATGATAGAAAGGCACCAGAACACCCTACACACCACAGCCCACTGTGTACAGGGTCCAGCAGCCAAAGGGCACAAGACCACTGATCAATAACCAAACCACAGAGACCCCGCTTCTCGACCCACAGTACCCACTGCCAACCTCCTAGGTTACCAAACCACAGCTCATCCCCAGAGGCCCTGTGGAGCCACAGCCAGTTGGGTCAAAGCTGTCCTGGTGGCACATGGAGAACCCAAAACCTAGGTGGATTTAAAGTTAATAGTTTTAATGCTATGGCTGATTGGTGTAATAGTAAACAAATATACAGTACAGACCAAAAGTTTGGACACACCTTCTCATTCAAAGAGGTTGAATTTGTATTGTGGCAAGAAAAAAGCAGCTAAGTAAAGAAAAACGAGTGGCCATCATTACGTTAAGAAATGAAGGTCAGTCAGTCGGAAAAATTGGGAAAACTTTGAATGTGTCCCCAAGTGCAGTCACAAAAACCATCAAGCGCTACAAAGAAACTGGCTCACATGCGGACCGCCCCAGGAAAGGAAGACCAAGAGTCACCAGCCTCAGAAATCGCAGGTTAACAGCAGCTCAGATCAGAGAGCAGGTCAATGCCACACAGAGTTCTAGCAGCAGACACATCTCTAGAACAACTGTTAAGAGGAGACTGTGTGAATCAGGCCTTCATGGTAGAACATCTGCTAGGAAACCACTGCTGAGGACAGGCAACAAGCAGAAGAGACGCGTTTGGGCTGAAGAACACAATAAAGAAAACAATAAAGAACACAATAAAGAACACTCGCTGAATGAGAAGGGGTGTCCAAACTTTTGGTCTGTACCGTATTTTACATTGTATCCAGTGGTACAAGATTCAAGTGGTACAGATTGTGGTAATACACATCCTTGCTAGATAAACAAGCTCAATTAATATTTCAGAAGCACCAGTTTTGTTTTACAGCTGTACCAATAAAGTCTACTCACAAAAGACATCTAATTATTTTCATTTGTCAACGCACTTTTAAAATTGTGCACTGACTTAAAACATCTTTTATGAAATTTGGTGATTTAGATAGAAAAAAAAAAAGTGCAGTCTGTACATAGAGACCAGAAGGATTTTTTGTAGTACTCATTCCTGGCCATCCACCTCCATTAGGCACATTGCATTTTCTTTTAATATCCAGAATCTGCTTTCTCATGTCTACACTTAGAAGGTTCGAACAAAACCAGCCCTCTCTAATTATCGAAATCTGTCAGGCATCTCTCATTACCCCATTTAATCAGCTTGCTGCATACAGTACCAGGTTCCAGCTACAGACAGTACTTTGTGTCACATGCTCATCCAAGTTTATTCCCCTTTCAGAGGCTATGAACATAGAGTAGAACCAAGTACTGTACCTCATCAATAGTGAGTTTTCACCACCCTGAAGTTAAGTATTCGAGATGCCACTGACGGTATATCTTTTCAAAACCTACTTCCAGACGTGTGTGAACTTGACATTTTAAATCCATGATAATGGTTTACCGTTTAAAATTGAACAAGCTGATGCCAAAACACATCATCCTTACACTGAGAGATTTGGTAAGTCCAGTCAACTCATGTTGAGAAAAGTAATGAGTGTGTTGAAACCCGGGTGGGAATAGTGCAGCAATCCAAAGGCCTATTGTTACTGACTTTTAGACATAATGGAGAAATCAAGTTCAGACAGGTCAGGGTGTATTCGTGTGCAGTGTTATGGGGATAGGCTCTGGTCAAAAGTACTTACTAAAGATGAATGAATGTTGAGCACATGGTGGCTAGGTACTGTAATGTTCACCCTGTTATCTCAAATTAATATTCTGAAATAAAAGCTTGACACAAAAGCACAATAAACCTTTTGAAAAGGTGTTCAGTTCAGTGAATCCTCCAATGATCAGCTCAAGGTTTTGATTCTGACCATTACGCCATGCTGCCATTGTCCAGACCCCATTGATCAGATTTACTAGGTTACCAAGTCAAGAACCCATAATGTAAACCAGAAATATGATCTCCCTTGTTACTGTCCCGGACACACCCGAATAGATGTGCGGCTGAGGAGGAGATTATACCAGAAGCCATTGCTGTGGTTGTGCATTACAGAGATTAGACCTTGGCCACATTTGCAATATTTGGCCATAGTTTTTGAGAGAACAATGCTCCTAAGAACAATGAGAACTTCAGGCATGCATGAGCAGTCCACTTCACATTGTAAACACAATAGCTAAGCATTTCATGCCAAAACCAGCCTGATAGTAACTAAGAGATAAAAAAAAAAACCCACCAAGAACTCTCGTTGAGTTAAATAGATGTAGTATACAAGGACATTCTCCAAAGGACGTCTACCTGGAGCTTATGACATGACAGAGCTCTTCAGCTGAACACTGTGTCGGCTTCCTTTGGATTTGCAAACACAGACATGAAGAAGCTTACTACTGTGAATGAATGTACTGTATGTGAGATCCAGTAAACTAATTGGCTGGGATTGTTGGGCTTTGAAAGTCTAGCACTACATGAGTCAATGTTCTACCCAGTCATTTTACCAGCATAAATGATTACCTACAGTACTTTCCATGTCATGATCTCATCCACTTGCTCATTACAATACTATGACTTGAGTCTAGGGGATAGAGTACTTTATTAACCCGTAAGGGGGAAGTTTAATAAAGTCCCTACTGGCAGCAGTGAGATTCGACCCCATACCTGGGGAGACTGGAGCCTTAGGGCAGCATCTTAGACGCATCGGTCATACTTCCCACGAAGTCATGGATTGGTCAGAAATTGAACCTAGTTCAAATGCTTGGAAGGCTCAACACTATACCACCAATGCCACGGCTATCACACCTAAAACAGCCAGCACATCTTACTATACCTTACTATGACCTCAACCTAAGTATTTAACTGTTCTG
Organism: Clarias fuscus; assembly: GCA_030347435.1. Classification (NCBI taxonomy): domain Eukaryota; kingdom Metazoa; phylum Chordata; class Actinopteri; order Siluriformes; family Clariidae; genus Clarias; species Clarias fuscus. The sequence goes on from CM059220.1 coordinate 25,815,807, forward strand.
TGCGCTGATTTTGGAGGCCATTATTACACATGTGGACAAAATTGTTGGTACCCTTCGGTCAATGAAAGAAAAACTCACAATGGTCACAGAAATAACTTTAATCTGACAAAAGTAATAATAAATAAGAATTCTATGAATGTTAACCAATGAAAGTCAGACATTGCTTTTCAACCATGCTTCAACGGAATTATAAAAAAACTCATGGAACAGGCCTGGACAAAAATGATGGTACCCCTAACCCCTTTTGAAGCAATCACTGCAATCAAACGATTCCTGTAACTGTCAATGAGACTTCTGCACCTCTCTGCAGGTATTTTGGCCCACTCCTCATGAGCAAGCTGCTCCAGTTGATTCCGGCTTGAAGGGCGCCTTTTTCAGACGGCATGTTTCAGCTCCTTCCAAAGATGCTCAATAGGATTGAGGTCAGGGCTCATAGAAGGCCACTTTAGAATAGTCCACTGTTTTCCTCTTAGCCATTCTTGGGTGTTTTTAGCTGTGTGTTTTGGGTCATTGTCCTGTTGCAAGACCCATGACCTGCGACTGAGACCCAGCTTTCTGACACTGGCCAGCACATTTCTCTCTAGAATCCCTTGATAGTCTTGAGATTTCATTGTACCCTGCACAGATTCAAGACACCCTGTGCCAGATGCAGCAAAGCAGCCCCAGAACATAACAGAGCCTCCTCCATGTTTCACAGTAGGGACAGTGTTCTTTTCTTGATATGCTTCATTTTTCCATCTGTGAACATAGAGCTGATGTGCCTTGGCAAAAAGTTCCATTTTTGTCTCATCTGTCCATAGGACATTCTCCCAGAAGCTTTGTGGCTTGTCAACATGTAGTTTGGCATATTCCAGTCTGGCTTTTTTATGATTTGTTTTCAACAATGGTGTCCTCCTTGGTCGTCTCCCATGTAGTCCACTTTGGCTCAAACAACGACGGATGGTGCGATCTGACACTGATGTTCCTTGAGCATGAAGTTCACCTTGGATCTCTTTAGAAGTCTTTCTGGGCTCTTTTGTTACCATTCGGATTATCCGTCTCTTTGATTTGTCATCAATTTTCCTCCTTCCTCTGGTCCATGTTGAGTGTGATACATACCATGTCACCAAACAACACAGTGACTACCTGGAGCCCTATATATAGGCCCACTGACTGATTACAAGATTGTAGACACCTGTGATGCTAATTAGTGGACACACCTTGAATTAACATGTCCTTTTGGTCACATTATTTTCAGTATTTTCTAGGGGTACCATCATTTTTGTCCAGGCCTGTTCCATTAATTTATTTTTTTAAATAATTCTGTTGAAGCATGGTTGAAAAGCAATGTCTGACTTTCATTGGTTAACATTCATAGAATTTTTTAAAATGATTACTTTTGTCAGATTAAAGTTATTTCTGTGACCATTGTGAGTTTTTCTTTCATTGACCGAAGGGTACCAACAATTTTGTCCACGTGTGTATATATAATTTTCCTTTGGGATTAATAAAGTCTCTCCCTCTCTCTCTCTCTCTCTCTCTCTCTCTCTCTCTCTCTCTCTCTAAAACTGGCACACAGTACCCATGCCCTGCATGGGTTCTAAAAATGAACAAACCGGAAATACAACATATTTAAAACCTGATTTGGTTATATATATATACTATATATACCTATTACATTTGAATGTGTGGTCAAATTAGTTTTTATTTATTTACTTATTTATTTATTTTATTTGAGACACAGCCCATGACAATTTGAGAGAGACAAAAGGACAAAAGATTGCAAAACAAATTATTGTTTCGTTTCACAATCTGATGAAAGCAGATATTTTGGCACTGTCCTGCCACAGTACACGCAGAGACAAAACAATGCCACTCACGTTGCTGCTGCTTTAGGAAGATTTCCCAGACCCGAGTTTGAGCCCAGGGACGCTCCTGAGTAATAATTATGCAATAAACTGTTTGGCTTAAAGCACTGTGGGAATTCATCAATCTTTAACCCACTACTGTGCTGCTTTATAAGTATATTTATTAGTCACGTACCTGAGGCTTTGTTTCCTCCTCGTCCTTGTAGAAATAGAGGTAATCGGAGCGCAGCACAAACCAACGCAGCTGCCAGTTCTTCATGATGCTCCTCTGCTTCTTGAGCCAGCCGGCCTTCAGCACTCCCTCATGCAGGCCTGGGGATGTAGAGCCACCCGAGCCATGGCTCACCTCGCCCATCACCATGCTCTTTGACCTGGCTGTAGGTAAAAACAGGAGACAATTACTAAGATCTTTACTGCATATAAAGATTACATTCACAAACGGTCTACTGAAAGAATACCTATTACTGTGATTATTCTTTTGCAATTAAACATGACCTTGTGCTACTCATTTTTATATTATGCAATGTTAACATTAATAGAAACTGCTGCGGCAATAAATTGAAGGACTGTATGAGGGGGCGTAGCAATAACTCGCAAGCGATGGTGATGAATGATTGTGTGTACAGATCCCACACACAGATGTGTCTCTTGCACAACTTGGTTACAAATTACAGCATGTATTGATTTTCAAGAATCAGGTGTTCCACTCTGTGTATGTTTATGTGAACGACTGCAGTGGGTCGACGAGCCGTTAAATTTTTTTTTTTTTTTTTTTTTACTGTGGCTGAGAGTCTCATCGATGTATTGTGCTTGATGCCCTCTGTAAATGTGAATTGGCTTTACGAGTTCATTAACGAGAAATTTCATCACAAGTCCCAGTTTGACTCGTATCAAAGCAACCCCCAACTCACACTTCACAGTTCATAGAAATTATAATAAAAAAAAAGAGCTTGACTTGGTCAATTACTTAAAAGTTAAATCATAAGCAAAGCTAGAATGAATTACATCACCACTTAATCTGATCTTAAACAATATGCTTTTTTTTTTTTTTCTTCTTATTTTTTATCTTGTCTCTTGCAGCTTTGTGAAGTCAGGTGGAGTACGCATATATGAGACAACTGTGTCTAGAATAAAAAATGTGTCTTTTATAGCTTCTGTCTGTGTATTTTCTCTCATCGATGCTGTTTTCAGCCATAATAATGCCTCATGGGTATTGTTGAGGTTGTAGTGCTGGCTTAATGATGCTGTTTATTGTCCTTTTATGCTGGACAAAGCTTAGATTTTCATGCACTGTAGAAATACAGTATACTTGCTTCCTTCATTTTAGCTCCCACACAAATAGAGTTAAATCTATGGCATCCATCTATCCATGCGTCCAGCTAGGAATCTCTGTAGTCCAGCTAGGGGCCGTGGAGGCCAGTGGTGACCGCTGTGTTTACTCACACACTCATTCACACACTACGGGCAATTTGGGAATGCCAGATAACACAACGTACATGTCTTTGGACTGTGGGAGGAAACCAGGGTTACCCGGAGGAAACCCGCCAAGCAAACCCCCATGCACACAGACGGAGGGAATTGAACCCGGACCCACCATGCCACTGTGCTGCCAATCAATGGTACCATAAAGTGAAAAAAGACAATTCTACATACTACATGGTGTTAAATGCCATATTATGCTGTAGATTATGTTCGCCCATCAAAAACTGCTGGAATAGTTTGAGATTTCAAAGACAAAATGCACAATTGTCTATAACTAAATAGCATATTCTTAGGGTTAAAACTATTTTAGATTTCCTCATAAATATTATGATATACTGTCATACTGGCACCGTATATCATCACCGCTCTATTTGTCATGATGATATACTGGAGCAGTCATTTTGACAGTGATTTAAGAAAATCACCATCGAACAAGCCATGAACGCTTAGAAGATATCGTGTCCAGATACGATAGTTAATGGAGAAAATGAGACGCAAATTGTTACAGTTATGAACAGTGAAAGGCTGCACTCGCCTGACCCACAGGGGCTCTGAGGACACACTCATCATGTATAATTTATGGAAATCAATCCTGCACAGAGTCGGCCTTTTGCCTCTGGGCTTCAGACACGCGATCAATGCATCGTGTGGCTTTCTAAAAGATTTTTTTTTCTTCTGTCTCTCTCTCTCTCTCCTTTCCTTTTATTTGACACTTTAACTCATGTGACTCAAGAAGCATTCTCTTTGATTGCTCCAGAATCGCACAGCTATCACTTAGGCATTTACAGAACGCATTTAAAAATGGAATTGGGTAAAAAGGGGGGGGAGAAAAAAAAAAGCCTTGTGAAATGTTACATGTCAATATTTCTACATGTCGCGTGCACGAAATGAGTGTGAGGAAAAAAACTCAAATCAATAAATCGGATGCAGCGCTGGTCGTAATTTCATTGTGTGTGTCTGAGAGAGAGAGTGTGTAAGTGAGTGCAATGTAGTGTATCCTGCATTTCACTTGAGTAAGTTCATGTGCTGAGGTCCTTGAGGCAGTTGACAGTAGGTACAGGATTTAGCATGTCAGGGTAAGGGTTGCTTGGTGGGTAAGTTGGTTCCACATTCAAACCCCACAACCATCACCAAGGTACAGTACCACTGTTGGGGCCCTTGAGCAGGGCCCTTAACCCTCAACTGCTCAGATGTACAGTATAATGAGATAAGGATGTAAGTTGCTCTGGATAAAGGCGTTCCATGAGCGTGAAACGAAATATAACAGTGCGTATGAGTTGTGGAGAATTATGTAGTGGATTAATTACCATAGATTCTTTATGATCTATATAATACTGTAATGTAAGCCGGCAAGTCTCTGGCCACCCGTATATAATTTACTGATCTGTGTAGGGTTGGTCATCGATCAGTCATAACATTAAGACCTCTGACCGGTGCAGTGAATAACATTTCCCATCACCTACACCAGTACACTGGAGACAGGATCATGTGCATCCAAGCCTCATGACTCTATGCCTGACTCCGTCTACGTCTATTGAATAATAATTTCTTTTAATGTACAGTAATACAATTTAGAATTACCGTGTTTTTTTAGAGTAAATAAATTGCCCCTGTTTATAATTTGTGAATTTACTCACTCACTCCTAGACTATACCACTTTAACCATATGCAGATCGCGAGGGCTTGGAGCCTATCCAAGGAGTCCTAGGGCACGAGGTGGGGAACCCTCTGGACGGGTGCCAATCCAATGCAATGTACACACACACACGCGCACACACACACACACACTACGGGAAGTTTGGGAATGCCAGTTAGCGTAATCTGCACGTCTTTGATTTGTGGGAGGAAACCGGAGCACCTGGAGGAAACCTCATGCACACAGGTGGGAATCAAACCCAGACCGTGGAGGTGCGAGGAGGCATGGCTAACCACTAAGCCGCCATGCTGCCTTAGTGCTGTTAAGTATTTGTAATTTATAAGCGCATTTTTAAATGTTCTAACGCTAGTCATCCTGTGGCAAAGCTGAGCATCCAGCGTGTTTTATTCATTTCCTGGCTAAAAACTTGGAACATAATCACAACGAGGTGCATTAGTTCGTGTCAGGTTTTGCTGATGTGCATATTTTCCTACGTCTAAAGCAGATGTAAAAACAGAGTTTATTTACAGCTCTTGCGCAATACCGATTTACAGATTGACAGATTTATATCAATATTGTACGCAGTATGTCCCTCAGTGTTCTTTCTAGCCTATAAATTTCTAGCAGGGGTGTTTTTGCACCGCGGCCCTTTTTTTTTTTTTAGTTGTGAGCCAGTTTGGAAGTCGGTGTGCAACACAGAACAACAGCACACTCTTTCACTTTTGGAGACTTTCGGTGTGATGATTCATACCTTCCCCATCTGTCATGAGTGTTTTTAGGATATGGGCCGTAAAAAAAAAAAAAAATCACTTTTTATAAAACACGGCAGCACAATCAGTATTACAATTCATTTTTTCCCTTTTAAAACTTTAACCATATGATCAAGGACATTTTATTTATCTGTCTGTAGCAATAACATTATAATTGTGTTGCTATGGAATTACTTTTGTTTGTGACTGGGGTCGGTGCTTTCTCCCGGAAAGCTCCAGTGTTTTAATCTGGACACAAATCTTGATTTTTTTTTTCTTCTTCGTGCTATTCCTTCATCTAAACAACTAGAATCAGCTGCTGTTTGATTTAACACTCTGCCTCGTCCATCAGAACGTGTTGTGTTCATAATAATAATAATAATAATAATTTATTACATAATGGTGGCTTAGTAGTTAGAACTGTCACCTTGGAATCTCCAGGTTCTGGGTTCAATTCCTCAGGGTACTCTGGTTTCCTCCCACCGTCCAAAGACATGCAGATTAGGTTAATTGCCGTTCCCAGATTACCTGCAGCGTATGAATGAGTGTGTATGTGCATAGAATGTGTGTGTGCGGTGATGAATTGGCCAGGGTGTACCCCGCCTTGTCTCCTGGGATAGGCTCCAGGCCCCCGTGACCCTGCATACAGGATAACGCGATATAGATCATGAGTGAATGTTCATGTAATGAACCGAACCAGCTTAATATGTATGTTGCACTTTGTGGATGCATTTTCTTTTAGCCTCTTTTTTAGATTTAAAATCCAGTGTCATCGCTTCCATGGAAGGCGTTGCGTTTTCCGGTACCTTTGCCAGAAACTGTGCAGCTAATGGTTAATGAAGATAGACCTGTTGTCTGTGTGTGTGTGGGGGGGTGTGTGGATGTGTGGGTGAGAGGGAGTGTGGGTGTGGAGAGATTTTAAACCAAAAAAAGAAAAAAAAAATTTGCACATTTTATTATAATAAAAATGACAATAAAACCTAAATGATTATTTTGCACAACTGATGTTAAGAATACGGTAGATTTACATGAGTTGAAATAAAAACATACATAATAATGTCTGTACAAGGTCCTTGCCAGGAATGTGTGTGTGTGTGTGTGTGTGTGTGTGTGTGTAAAGGAGGGATGTGCCCAGCTGCTGAGAGGTGTAACCCCGTCTGTGTATCCGTGGTCAGCCTCCACACAATGAAAACGATTCAAGCGGATTCTAAATTAAGGCTTGTTTCTTATTCGGTCCCGGTCCCGTTCGTATGTCACGACAAGCTATTTGGCTTTAAAAAAAAAAGAAATTAATGAAATAAAAAAGAAACATGATCATTTGTAGCAGTGTCATTTCTGGATGGTTTATAATATAACGAGCGCTAAAGGCCAAGACATCTATATTTAATTCCCTTTTTTGCATTATAGATCATAGGATAACACATCATACGGTATCAGCCTCCACAGCTCTCCACATCCTGTCATCACCTCATAGCAGGTATTCATTCAGCTTTAAATTATGCCGTTAATGCATTAATGTGTTTACGGCATGCTTAGTAATGCCGATCAGGAATAATGTCGTTGTCACATCGATGCGGTGTCAAATAGCGTCATGACATGAGCACGGATTTATCGAAGCGACATGAGCCGAGTCTCACGGCACAGGATTTTGTCATCAGCAGTGCAGCACAGTGTGATGAAATGATGCAAGAGAGAAGACAGAGCAGGAGGACAGGAGACGCAGAGCGACCAGCGTGAATGGTGATGTGATGTGTGATGTGACGAGAAACGGGAGCATACTGTACCTCTCCTGGTCTGCTTGATCTTAGGACTCAGCATAGCCGTCATCACTGCAGCCGTGACTCCCTGCTCAGCATAGTATATTCCTCCCGCTCTCTCTCTCTCTCTCTCTCTCTCTCTCCTCCTGTCCCTTCAATGCCGCAGCTTCCTTTTCTGGTTCACCCGGTTTTCTGTCTCCTCTCCCAGCACCGACGTTCTGCTGCTGACCTCATAGTGAAGCGGGGGAGGGATCCCTCATACACGCTCATACGCACGCTTACACACACCCTCATAAGCTCTCCACACCCACCCTTTGGTGCATTATTCATCCAGCCTCTCTTCACTGACCACTCAGTGTGCGTGTGTGTGTGTGTATGTGTGTGTGTGTACTATTGCGACAATAAGCTTGATGTCTAATTGGCCACAGGCATGTGAGCTCAGCTTGGTTTGCTCTCCAGGGATCTCCTCGTGTTCTTCTCTCTTTTTTTTTCCCTCTCCATTTGTTCTCTTTCTCTCCTTATCCTCTCACATTTCATTTTTTTCTTCTCTGATAAAAAAAAAAAAAAAAAGGTCCCTGCAACGTTTAGAACATTTTTTTTTTTCTTTTCTAAAAAAAATAAATACAATTTTTGGAATATCAGAAGACCAACTCCAGGATGTTAGAATAATAGGCCTGGTGCAATTGAATCAACCGTATGGAAAACAGCTGCTCCTCTTATAGCCTGTGTGGGGGAGGAGGCGACTGAAATGAGAGAGCAATAATGGCTCCTTCAGCACTCAAACCCATGGCAGCTGGCGTGTTTCCCCCCCCCCCCCCCAAAAATCATCCAGAATTTTGGAGCAGATATGTAGAGGAATCAAATCAATAACCAAGTATCTATTCGATATCTTGAATATTTCCCAAATAATATGTGACAGTTTAACGATCAACATTTCACTTATCGCCAAATTATTCCTTTCCGTAAGACGTCCTACTACATTGCCATCTGATTTATTATGCTACATTGCCGTTTTGGCCCTGGCCACAGGTAGTGGCTAGTTGCCATGGTACCCTGGAAAGATTCGATATGGATGTTGAATGCTAAGTTAGCCAATGTCACATGATTAGGCCTGTGTAGCACAGGTGTACACCCAGCCAGTCATTATGTAAAGACTGTAACACCAGGAGGTGTGCTGTTATAGGAAAATAAAGCTGCCAGATGCAGTCATTTTTTACACCAACCCCCTTCATTCATTCTCTCTACAGTGGAACCTTGGATTACGAGCATAACTCGTTCCGGAAGCGGGCTCGTATTCCAAAAACACTCCTAAACCAAATAGACGTTTCCCATAAGAAATAATGAAAACTCTAATTATTCGTTCTACAGAACAAAAAAATAAATACATGAAATAATTGATACAACATATAAAGTCAAAATAAAACAAATTGACCTGCATTTAACATGTAAAAAAAAAAGTAAAAATAAATCCAGACAGATAAGTGTTTCCGTTTGTGCGCGCAGGCGCTGTGTATTTGTATGTGTGTGTGTGTGTGTGTGTGTGTGTGTGTGTGTGTGTGTGTGTGTGGAATTAGCCCCTCGCCTCCTAAAACTCCTTCTCCCTCCCACACCTCGCTTTTTAAGTTTCACAACTAACAAACACAATGCAAACACTGTTTTAACGGGAAAAAAGAAATCTCTCTATTGAAAGTAAAAAATAAAAACTAACAAATTAACCAGCACCTTACCTTTGAAAAGAATCGCGACAGAGCTGAGTTTTCTGTGTAAATAAAGCAGGTATGCAGCCGGGGAGATCTGTGTGTGTGTGTGTGTGTGTGTGTGTGTGTGTGTGTGTGCGTGTGTGTGTGTGTGTGTGTGTGTGTGTCTCCCACAGTGCAAAGAAATGCAGGTCAGGCTAATTGGTGCTTCCAAAGTGCCCATAGTGTGTGAACACCTCTGTGAATGTTCACCGCAAGTCCTACCACAGTCATAAAAATGGTAATAAATATAATGGTCACTATTGGTCTCCATGGTCCCTAGTCGGACTACAGTGTTTTCTAGATGGAAGGAATATATATGATACAGACAACATGTTTACACTGACATGGATTTGCCTTCCAGCTTGAGCCGCTGTCTTAACTGCGTATACCTTCTGAATGATCAGTTTCAAAAAAGCCTTTCATTTTCTACAAGAATTGTACCATAGTGTTGTGATTCTCATTCTCCCATCTCGGGGTCTGTGTACATGGAGTTTGCATGTTCTCCCTGTGCGTGGTGGGTTTCCTCCGCATACTCTGTTTTCCTCCCACAGTTCAAAGACATGCAGCTAATTAGCGCTTCCAAATTGCTCGTAGTGTGTGAGTGCCCTGCAATGGATTGGCACCCCGTCCAGGGTCTATCCTGCCTCGTGCCTAAATCTCCTGGAATAGGCCCCAGGCTTCCCGCCACCGTGTATGCAGGACAAAGTGTTATAGATGACGATGAGTGACTGTACAGTACTGCTTCTTGTTGCATATAAAAGTAAACAGGATCTTCATCTTGAAATGTTCTCGGCCATGTTTGCTGTTGGCCTTACTGTATCTTGGCCTTGCCTGCCAGATGTTCTCCATTATTTTTTTAAATTAGTATAAAATAATAGGTGCATTCTTACATATTTCATTGGACCACCTTGGTGTGCATTTGTGATGGTATTTTGTCGACAAACCCTGCATTAATTGTTGGCTGAGATATTGTATTGAAACCAGTCTGTACACCAATTCATGTGTGAAAATGATTGAGCATTCTTCCAAAACCATCCTTTCACAATTTAAACTTAATGAATCTTGGCAAAGTGGCACGGTGGTGTAGTGGTTAGCACTGTCGCCTTGCACCGCCAGGTTCCGGGTTCGATCCCCGGCCAGGCTCGATTCCCGTCTCTGTGTGCATGGAGTTTGCATGTTCTCCCCGTGCTTGGTGGGTTTCCTCCGGGTACTCCGGTTTCCTCCCACAGTCCAAAGACATGTAGGTTAGGGTAATTGGAGTTCCCAAATTGTCTGTAGTGTGTGAATGAGTGAGTGTATGTGTGTGTCTGTGCCCTGCGATGGACTGGCACCCTGTCCAGGGTGTACCCTGCCATGTGCCCTAAGGATAGGCTCCAGGCTCCCCGTGACCCTGAATACAGGATAAAGCGGTATAGATTATGATGATGTGTGCATCGCTTCATGCGATTTCCTTCTTACCGTGACGCGTCCATCGGTCTGGAACAGGGTCAGTCTGAACTCATCAGACCACATGACCTTTTTCCTTTGCTAAAAAGTCTCATCTTTAGGGTTCCTAGCAAATAAAAGCTTATTTTCTTAGTAATCTTACTAACAAGTGGCTTTCTCATGACCACCACAGCTGTTTAGTCCCATGTTGTCATCACATTGTGTGAGTGTGAAATGACATTTCATGGATGCTTGGTAGGACTGAAATCTGGGAAATTTGGACATTGGATCAACAACCTTGAAATCTTTGCCTGCTAAATCCCATACATGGCAGGCTGTGATGCACGTGGAGTTCTGATATCTTTCTATCTCTATCCATTTTCATTTGCCTTGGATTGGATGTTGTATCCCCAGCTTAAATATAGTTGTTTGTTCAATAATAGGAAACGTGGGGCCTAAGAAGTTGTGTTATATCAGTGTTATAGCACTCGGTGTGGTTGGTGAAGCTACAGTAAAGGTTGAAACACGGTGCCCTTTAGTGCTCTGTAGAGACGCCATTAAAGCTAGTTTTGTGGGAATAGATGGCCCTTGTGTTGCATGTATGTCTATATTTTGAGCTTTGTGGATTATGCTTTGGGGGATGGTTGTTAGGAGTAAGGCTGAACCTGGACTATGTGGAGGATGAATACACCTCAACAGGGAGGCTGCTACCATTTGTGGTACATGGCAGGTGACCTTGGAGTGTGGACTCCTCTTGGGCAATGCTAAGGAGAGTTAGACAAGGATACTAAATTAGACCAGGACTCCTAATGGAGATTTGTGCTGCAGGCAACCGTTGTCCATCACCTTGTGCTTTTGCCAGGTTTTTCTGGGTTCAGCAGTATGGGCTACCCATTGTGCTGGTACTGGTGACTAGCCCACTCAAAACACATTGGCATTCAGTCCACAATTTAAATTTAAAAAGTGTCATGGCTTGTCTGGGCCCTGCTAAGGGGCGAAAAAGGGTTCCAGGTCTTCACATCATCATGCAGGGGTCACGGCCGTGATAGCGGATCTAAAGAGTATCCTTTAAAAAACGATTTGAACCCTAATTGTCTTTTGTAACTTTTGTTTCATACTAGTATTAGTTTGTCTTCATTTGTGGTTTTGAAGGAAGCCATCGAGTCATAATTTACATTATAATACTTATTTATTTATTCAAATTGTTCCAATCTTTTCTGTTATATCCATTTCGACTGTTTCAGCCGCCCTTAAATAGTCTAAGCAAGAAACTAAGCAAAAACGTTTTATTTTATTTTGTTTGAGTGTTTGAATCTTAAAGAAAATGACAACAACGAATCCACTAATCTGTTCTTCATGAACAGCTGTGCATCTGCCAGTTCATGTTTCAGTCATCTAATCAACCAATTAAAGTTGCTACATTAGACTATTAGACTATACTTTAGTTTAGTGCATGAACTGAATTAGATGCGGGTCAACAGCTTCAGTTATTGTTCACATCAAAAATTTCGAGATGGGGATAAAGTGAGATCTTAGTGACTGTGACTGTGGCATTAGTGCCAGATGGGCTGGCTTACGTATTTCTGAAAGTGCTGACACACAACAGTTTAATACTGGAGTATAAACAGCATGATGAGCAAAACAAAGGAACATCCCGTGAGGAGCAGTTTTGCAGGCAGAAACCCAGTGATAAGTTCCTTATGTGTTCATGAGTGAGGTTTTTTTTTTTTTTCCCCGATTTTCTCCCTAATTTAGTCGTGTCCAATTCCTCCCCGTCACTAGGGGGCTCCCACATTAAGGCTACTACTACCACTCAGCCGGGAGGGCCGAAGACTATCACGTGTTTCCTCCGAACCACGTGACGCCAGCCGACCGCATCTTTTCGAACTGCTCGCTCGCGCACCGTTGGGGGCGGCGTAACACACTCGGAGGACGGCGCTATCCGCTCCTTCCGTTGCGCGAGCTCACAGACGCCCCCGATTGGCTGTAGAGCCGTGATTAATGTGGGAGCACTAAGTACCTCTCATCCCTCCCCTCTGAGAGAGCTCGGCCAATCAGCTCTCTCTAGACCTCCGGCTGCGAGAGGCATGAGTGAGGTTTTGTTTTAGTTATTTCTATCAGTTTTATTTCAATTATATATATTTTACAAGACATGTAAGAGTTGCTAGAACGTTAATGTCAATTTACAAAAGCCTATTACTACTACTACTACTACTACTAATAATAATGCCAGTGATTTACTGTAATTGCTGCGGTCATTCTTTTACAGTACTCTTGTGTAATTAATGCCCTGTTAACAGGTGGTTTGCCAGTGACCTGTTGTAAATTTCCAGTATAAAACTGCACATAATAATTTATTTGCTGTTATTCTTATACAGTGCCCTACCACACACTTGGTTAAAAGTGTTGAGGCTGGTTCTCATGGTTTTGTGATAATATCTGTCCTGCCGTATGTAAAAACCACCTTTGCTAGCTGGTTACACAGTTTAATTTGTTTCACACCTGCTCAGCCAGTTGAGAGACAAGCAGCGCAAACAAAATGAGGCAATGGACCAACAACCCAGTTCAGAAATCTACAGTATGACCTCACTTCAAACAAAATGAATAGAAAGCAGAGCCACTGGAATGTTAAAAGACGGGTGTGAGGATGCCACTTTAGGATGACAGACTGGAATTAATTGATGTGCATGCAGTCCTACTATTTAGCCAATCAAATAGTGCAGAAAGGAATAATTTATCAGTAGATGATGCTGGTGGATGATTTTGAAGTGGTCAGGAATTTTTTTTAATTGTTCTTCAAGCTGTAAGCATCAACAATGCCATCCTTATTACTTTAAGCACTGTGATATAATTGTCTCCATCCAGTCGGCCTTGATTGACAAATGAAGTCATATTGATGAAAAGTGGCATGATGAAATAAATTGGATTTAAGATATACAGTGTTGGGTGTTGAGAGTCGGAGGACTTGGATTACTTTTTTGATGTAACGAGTAATCTAGCGCGTTAGTTCCGCCATTCAAGTGCTCCGTTACTTAGTTACTTTTTCAAAAATTGAATCCGTTATTCAAACAATTTATGTAATCCGTGAGCCAGACAGCAGTCATTCCCAATCCATTAGTGTGTGTGTGAGGAAGTCGTCCTACAAGCCCCGCCCACAATACCCCCCCCCCCCCTCTGTTATACCCGACCCTCTGAGTCGACCAACAAAAACTACAGACAGACAGAAACAGTGACCTCTAGTGGAGGTTCCTAACAGTTATATTGCAGCCATTTGCTAAAATCATTAAAGTTTTTTTTTTCTCATTAATGTACACACAGCATCCCTGTCACGAACTAACCAGAGATGAATCAGAAGACTAGCAGTTAGCCCTGTAGCGTGGATGGTAAACCCAAACGCGGAAGTAGCGCGAGCAGGCGGGATAAGCACGCTGGTTATTATTAGAACTCTCCCGAAGCGAGAGCAAGAGTTTACACAAATAAACCCGTCTATATTTAATCAACTTAAATGATTTTAGCAAATGGCTGCAATATAATACTCAGTCACTCACTCACTCATCTTCTATACTGCTTAATCCTGTATTCAGGGTCACGGGGGGCCTGGAGCCTATCCCAGGAAACTTAGAGCACATGGCAGGGTACACCCTGGACAGGGTGCCAATCCATCGCAGGGCACACACACACACACATACACTCACTCATTCACACACTACGGACAATTTGGGAACGCCAATTACCCTAACCTACATGTCTTTGGACTGTGGGAGGAAACCGGAGTACCCGGAGGAAACCCACCAAGCACGGGGAGAACATGCAAAGAGACGGGAACCGAGCCTGGCGGTGCAAGGCGACAGTGCTAACCACTACACCACCGTGCCGCCTTGCAATATAATAAAGAGTGAAAAATTTAAGGGGGTCTGAATACTTTCCGTACCCACTGTATATACTATTATATATTATATACTACTACTATGTAATGTATATTCCAGCTGTTTCTATCCTGAAAGGTAATATATAAGCCAAATTTGGACAAATAAACTTTCAGGATAGAAACAGCTGGAATTAAATAAAAAGCTTCTGCAATAAGCTCTAGACAAAAGGTCTGTGTTTTGAAATTATTCAAGATAAAATTATATTTCAGATGAATAAGTAGTTTTTTTGCAGATATTTTAATAGATAATGTATTATCTTCCTGTTAAAATTAGCTGTACTGTAAATTTATGTATGTGTGATCAGAGATTGTTTGTATGAAACCCAGTAAAATCCCTCATGCTTTTCAGAAGCTTACAAATTATTTATGTGATTGGAGTAAGTATGTACATTTAGGTATAAATAATTGTAATCATGTTGATTTGCACTTAGCAGACAGTAAGTTCAGTGAAAGAAAAGAGAAAAATGATCATAGTGCAGATAAGTGGTGCTTTAGTTATAATGCCGATCAGCTCAGGGGTGTAAATGCATAATTACTGTCTGGCATTCACACCGTGCCAGCCTAACTGTCGCAGCCTTTGTACCTGCTGCTTAAAGTGTGAGAGAAAGTGAAAGCACCAATTTACTCTTTATTCTCTCTCTCTCTCTCTCTCTCTCTCTCTCTCTCTCTCATTAAGCGTGCTAGTATAGGAAAAATAACGATGGGTCCAATATTCCATCCCAACGTTGATTATTGTTCTGTTCAGTGTATCAGGTGGTTTATTGGAGGATTTACAGAGGGACTGTAATAAGTTACAGTTTGGTATGTTTGGTGTGGCACACCTGAGCCCTATATACTGTATATCCCACAGTGGCTTAGTGATTAGCTCTGTCACCTTGCACCTCCAGGGTCTGCCTGGGGTTTGTGCTCGTGGAGTTTGCATGTTCTCACCGTGCTTTGTGGGTTTCCTCCGGGTACTCCAGTTTCCTCACCCAGTCCAAAGTCATGCAAACCTGCTGTTCCCAAATTACCCGTAGTGTGTGAATGAGTGTGTGAATACGGACCAAAGTCGTAAAAATGGGAATAAATAAACTGGTCACTATTGGCTTCCACGATCTCTAGGTGGACTACAGAGATTCTTCAATGGATGGATGGAGAGAGAATGTATGCGTGTGGCTGTGAGAAATGAAAACCAACATGATGAGTAAACTAGATACCTGCCAAGGTGGAAACATGTAACCTTGTTTCCGAGTTGTTCATATGCAATATAAATAGATGCAACAACAAGTGCATTCATTAATTTAAAATAAAAATGAATAATTTTTATTAGTTTTGTGTTACATTTCAAGTTTGGGACCATCCATGAAAAAAGATTTTACAGCTTGTAACAGATAAACTATCGATATAAACACACTCTTCCAGTTTCTCTTGAAGGTAGGATGAAAAAATTAAACATTTCAGAAAGCCACAAAATGCAAAATCATTTCTCTTGGGATTTTCCCACTAAACAAACCATCTAAAAATATTAAATGAGCATTTATCCACAGCATTTTTAAAACTTATCTATTATTATAATATACTGCAATATGTATTGTAATTATTTGCTAAATCACAGCAGTTTTTTATCCTTCTACCAGACACCCACTTTACATACATTCTATCATCACATTCTGACC
Source organism: Clarias fuscus (assembly GCA_030347435.1). Classification (NCBI taxonomy): domain Eukaryota; kingdom Metazoa; phylum Chordata; class Actinopteri; order Siluriformes; family Clariidae; genus Clarias; species Clarias fuscus. The sequence continues at coordinate 25,832,025 of CM059220.1, forward strand.
AATAAATGTTTTGTATAATAATTATTTAATTATATTCATTAATGTATTTAGTATGCTTCTATGCATTGCCTTTATCTGTACACTGCTTCATCAGCCTGCCCTGTGGCGTTAGTCATAATTAACCCAGCAATGATAGTTTTTCTCTGAACTGAGCTTCCACTAAGTCTTTTGTCCAGCCTGTCTCTCTCTTCCGTACAGTTCTTGAGGCATTCATTACAGAGGCAGTTCTTCCTGACCAAGTAGAGGCATTCTACCCTTTGAATAGGGTCCAGTTTTGGCGGATTCTCTAAAGGTAGCGGGTTGCACTTGACATTGAGCCTGTTAAGGTTGGGTAGATTTGGGAGCCAAAGGGGTACCTGAGTCAGAAGATTGTTAAAGAGCCCAAGCTCACAAAGTTCTTTCAGGCCTGCAATGCAAGGTGGAACCGCCTCCATGTGGTTCATGCCCAGGTTGAGTTTCTTCAGGTTCCTAAGGATGCCGAGTGTATGTGGGATCCCGTAGGTGGTTAGCATGTTGTTGCAGAGGTTAAGGTCCTTTAGTTTCTGCAGGTGACCAATGCTCTCTGGGAGCTGCTCCAAATGGTTGCTGTGCAGGTCCAACAGGCGCAGGTTGACAAACTTGTTGATGGCGTCCGGAATCTTCTTTAGCATGTTGCGGCTCAGGTCCAGTTCATCCACATCACATAGTTTGAGGATGCACTTGGGGAAAGTGGTGAGCTCCATGTTGCTGAGGTCTAAACGGCGCTTGCCATCAATTGTCAGCTTCACAGCATTCTTGGCCATCTTAAGCGTGACTTTTCGGCCTTTGGGTTCGTGCGACTTCTTTTTACCCTTCGCCATCTTTCTTAGGAAACAGAAACATATAATCAGGTGAGTGGTGATGTGGTACTAATATCCCAAGCTTGTGCTTTCTTTGTTCTCAACTTGTGATTCTAAATGCAAAATTGACAAATGTTTAATTACGTAGTATATACACACGTGGACAAAATTGTTGGTACCCTTCGGTCAATGAAAGAAAAACTCACAATGGTCACCTAAATAACTTTAATCTGACAAAAGTAATAATTAAAAAAAATTCTATGAATGTTAACCAATGAAAGTCAGACATTGCTTTTCAACCATGCTTCAACAGAATTATTTAAAAAAATAAACTCATGGAACAGGCCTGGACAAAAATGATGGTACCCCTAGAAAATACTGAAAATAATGTGACCAAAGGGACATGTTAATTCAAGGTGTGTCCACTAATTAGCATCACAGGTGTCTCCAATCTTGTAATCAGTCAGTGGGCCTATATATAGAGCTCCAGGTAGTCACTGTGTTGTTTGGTGACATGGTATGTACCACACTCAACATGGACCAGAGGAAGTGAAGGAAAGAGTTGTCTCAGGAGATTCGAAAGAAAATTATAGACAAGCATGTTAAAGGTAAAGGCTATAAGACCATTTCCAAGCAGCTAGATGTTCCTGTGACTACAGTTGCACATATTATTCAGAAATTTAAGATCCATGGGACTGTAGCCAACCTCCCTGGACGTGGCCGCAGGAGGAAACTTGATGACAAATCAAAGAGACGGATAATCCGAATGGTAACAAAAGAGCCCAGAAAGACTTCTAAAGAGATCCAAGGTGAACTTCATGCTCAAGGAACATCAGTGTCAGATCGCACCAGCCGTCGTTCTTTGAGCCAAAGTGGACTACATGGGAGATGACCAAGGAGGACACCATTGTTGAAAACAAATCATAAAATAGCCAGACTGGAATATGTCAAACTACATGTTGACAAGCCACAAAGCTTCTGGGAGAATGCCCTATGGACAGATGAGACAAAAATTGAACTTTTTGCCAAGGCTCATCAGCTCTATGTTCACAGACGGAAAAATGAAGCATATCAAGAAAAGAACACTGTCCCTACTGTGAAACATGGAGGAGGGTCTGTTATGTTCTGGGGCTGCTTTGCTGCATCTGGCACAGGGTGTCTTGAATCTGTGCAGGGTACAATGAAATCTCAAGACTATCAAGGGATTCTAGAGAGAAATGTGCTGGCCAGTGTCAGAAAGCTGGGTCTCAGTCGCAGGTCATGGGTCTTGCAACAGGACAATGACCCAAAACACACAGCTAAAAACACCCAAGAATGGCTAAGAGGAAAACATTGGACTATTCTAAAGTGGCCTTCTATGAGCCCTGACCTCAATCCTATTGAGCATCTTTGGAAGGAGCTGAAACATGCTGTCTGGAAAAGGCACCCTTCAAACCGGAATCAACTGGAGCAGCTTGCTCATGAGGAGTGGGCCAAAATACCTGCAGAGAGGTGCAGAAGTCTCATTGACAGTTACAGGAATCGTTTGATTGCAGTGATTGCCTCAAAAGGTTGTGCAACAAACTATTAAGTTAGGGGTACCATCATTTTTGTCCAGGCCTGTTCCATGAGTTTATTTTTTTTTTATAATTCCGTTGAAGCATGGTTGAAAAGCAATGTCTGACTTTCATTGGTTAACATTCATCGATTTCTTATTTATTATTACTTTTGTCAGATTAAAGTTATTTCAGTGACCATTGTGAGTTTTTCTTTCATTGACCGAAGGGTGCCAACAATTTTGTCCACGTGTGTACATCCAATCAGTCATAACATTAAATCCACTGTCAAGTAAAGTGAATGTGATTAATTATCTTACAGTTGCATCTGCTTAGAGGTGGAAATATTAGGCAGCGAGTAAACATTCAGTTCTTGAAGTTGATGACGTTATCTCCAAAACAATGGGCCTCATAGTGTGTTCCTGGTATACAAGAGCCTTCCAAAAGTGGCCCATGGAAGCACAACTTTTGTCCTTGTGTCAGGATGCACTATGGGAAGAAGGCAAGCTGGTCGAGGCAGTGTGTTGCTATGGGAAATATTCTGCTAAGAAACCTTGAGTCATGTGTTACATTGCGTTAGGGTTTTTTGATATCGTGTGAACTTTCCCATGCCTCTAGCTTTTACACCTTTCTACCCTGAACATGTTAATGTGCTTCCTATCATCTGTCTCCATATGACTCCTTCTCTTTGTTCTCCCCAGGAACTTTAGTTCATTTGATGTAAGGGATGCACGTGGCACAGGGCATCTTCTGAAGCTAATTAAATGTGATCTTTTTGCTGAAATAAACAGAGATCATCAGACATCAGGCGTGCTGATGTGGTATCTCTCTCAGTTGGTAAGTTTACCAGACAGTTGGTAAGTGGCAGACACGTAGAGTCATAATTCTTTGACATGTACCATATACCAAAACATTGTTGCCGAGCAAGTACGTAACCCCCCCCCCCCCCCCCCCCCCCCTTCATGGCAACAGTGTTCCCTAATGGCCGAGGCATGTTTCAGCAAGATAATGGACCTTGACACACTGCAAACACTGTTCAAGAAAGATTTGAAAAGCCTGACAAAGTGTTGAAGGTGTTGACTTGGCCTCCAAATTCTCCAGATCTGTGTTAAGCATCTGGGATGAATTAAATTTGAAATGCCGAGGTACCACTCTAGTTACAGTACATATCAAAACTGTAAAGAAATGTATAAAGTGTAGTCACAAAGTGTAAGGTGTTGATCTACCACACGCAGCAGGAACAGCTTCATTTCTACACTTCTATCTCTGAGACTGAACTGGAGCGATGAACGCCATTCTTTCAAAACATGTTTACACACTTTACAGTTCGCTGATAGTGATGGAGGAAAGTCATTTTTGTTTTTTCGATCTGGTGATTATGAAAGTCGAAGCATGATTTACATCCTCATGAGCAATCATGTAAGGAGGTTAGAGACTGAGTCATCCGGACCAGACTGTCTCAGGGAGGTTTTCCTTTTATCCTTGGCTTGGTCATTATATTCTGTACCTGGTTTGCTCAAATGTACGTCTGTGTTTCGATTTCTATGAAGCTGCTCCGTGATAATGTATTTTGAAAAGCACTATATAAATATAATTCAATTATACTCGAGATGGTTCATCAAAGGATAAAGGTCAGATTAACTTTGTATTGATTTGCATTTGATGCTTCACTTTAAGGGGACGAGTGGATGCGGATCGAGCTGACAAAAATAAATCCCGCGAAAACAGCATCAGAGGGGCGTCGTTCTTTTACATCCATTCGTCGCCTGTCTGTATGTAGTTAATGATACTCCATGCTAATTGTACTAGAGATTTTTTGTAACATAGAAATAGACAACTGGAACAAATTGTAATAAATGTAGTCTACGTATATATAACAGCATTTATGTCCTATTTGCATGATATTGAATTAAATTTTTTATAATAATAATAATAATAATAATAATAATAATAATAATAATACATTTTGGCATGTACATTTGTAATAAAAAAACCCTAAGTTTTTATCACTAAATTGTTACAAGTAATGTTTAATATTGCTTTGGGTTTTTAATCCAAAATAAGTTTATGCGGAGTGTCCTTCATGCGGGACCCTGAGAATGAGCTGTTACTATAGAAACAGTATTAGAGCAAGCCTTACAGCCAGTCTACTGTCAGAGCAGTTGATGATTAATAAACACATTCTAACTAATCTGAGAATTCAGTTTGAGATTTCAACAGCTTTACAGAAAGACATTTTGTTTCTTGTGAGCCATGAGCACACAGGAGGCTGTAATATCTGAGATAAATCGAAAAAAGGGGTAACATTTTTAGAAATAGTTCAACCACTATAAAAGCATTTACTTTTATACTTCGATAATAATAATATCAATAATAATAAATAAATAAATAAATAAATAAATAACAATCAAAATTCCCAATCAAGTCAAAATTTGCATTCTTACCTGCTGTCCTAGACTTTATCCAGACTTTATTTTCGATAGCTTCACGTCTCAAGCTCAGAGACGTTGTCGTGTCCTCTAATCCTCGTCCTCTAATCTTGAGTGTTCCTTCATATAAATTATTCACGTTTTAGTCAAACTACCCTGAAAATAAAAACTATTAGCTTGCTTCTCTTCTTCCAAGACATCCAGACATCCAGTGCTGTTGCAGAATTTAAGCTGGCCGTGTTTTCGTTAGTAACCAGGCAACCTGAAAGAAGCTTGTTTTATTGTTCTCAGGCTTGTTGGAGTTTTTAGGGCCTTTTTAGGATTGTTGCTTTAGGAATAATGACAGTAGGAACATCAGTGGGTTTCTCATATATATATATATATATCTTGTTATATATATAATTCTGAAAAAAGAAAACAAATGCCAAAAGTTTGTGTCCTTGACTGGGATGCTAAATCAACATTTTTTTTGACAATGAAATAGATATCTTGGCCCGTACATTCATAGCTACTGTTAAAAATTTATTTGTTACATATTATTATTATTATTATTATTATTATTATTATTATTATTATTATTAGTAGTAGTAGTAGTAGTAGTAGTAGTAGTAGTAGTAGTATTATTGTTATACAGCATGTACATCATATCAGAAGTATTTCAGTGAAATCTACATCTTCACATCTAAGGGTATCGCTCAGTCCCAGTGCTCGTATCGCGTATCAGTCCGGGCTCAGATGCCAGGCCAATGCAATATCCATTGATTTTGAGGCACAGTGTATGCACATTTACCAATTTGTTGAAAAGTTGTGAAAATACACGATGTAATCTTGTTGGTAATAGAAAACAATTTTTTTTTAAAAAGAAGAGATGAAGATTAAATGCATTTTATGTTTAAATTATTAGGAAGTAGCCGCTGTTTAGTCCACATGACGTAGAGTGCCCTTGTGAACATTATGAACATGTTTGAAAACATAATCTTGGTATTTACTTACGTTAATAATATAGGTTACTAATTACATTTTTTATATATAATATTTATTGTTTTTGGAAGGAGTCTCCAGTGTTAGCACTATGTAGGAGTGAGGTGCAACATTGGGTTTTCAAACACAGCAGAGTCTTCACGAGTGAGGATTTGAGCGTTCCTGGTTCTTATCATAAGCTGCATAAAAAAAATAAAAAAAATCATATCCAAGAAAGATAAATAATAAATGAGGGAACGACTGTGTATAACTGTTATAGCAAGAGTCATTAATGAATAAATGAAGTTGTTACTTTGGGTAATTTGCAGTGACATGAGTGGAATAAAACACTGCAGGTTGTCCTGTGATCTGAAAATAATCATCTCGTGGGTTATAAGAATAACTTATTGTCCTAAAACATTCTGAAAGTAAAATTATCATAGGAATGTTCTTCAGTGTGTGTGTGTGTGCGTGTGTGTGCGTGTGTGTGTGTGTGCGTATGCGTGTGTGTGTGTGTGTGTGTGCGTGTGTGTGTATGCGTGCGTGTGTGTGTGCGTGCGTGCGTGCGCGTGCGTGCGTGTGTGTGTGTGTGTGTGCGTGTGTGTGTGTGTGAGTTTGAGCATGACAACTCTGTGTACATTGTTCAGTGTCGTTGCTTGTCTGTGAAAGGTGAACTGAATCTCTTGGCGGTGCATTTCACCCTCAGTCTCGCTCTCAGGTTTGCATGTCAGTAGATTTGGACAATCTGGTTTCTTCTTTCTGCCACCGAGGAATCAATTACATCGTCTCGTTTTTCCCCATGTTCTATCTCTCATCTCCTCCGGTCAGATCAACTCAGATGGAAAATATGACAATGAGGTAAATGGGATGCTGTTTGGGTCTGTGGACCTGAAGTAAATCTGTCAGTTTGCTTATCCTAATAAATATGTACTATAGCAAGACAAATGGGAAAACTACATGACCTATTTTATACAAAAAAAAAAAAAAAAAGACAAAGGCTTTTTCCATTTCATAAATCTATAGTCAGTTTCTGTTAACTGTACTGATGATATACACATCATGTACTTATTTATTCATGTGGTCAACTGATAGGATTTTTTTTAAACAGAAAAAAATTGTGTAATTTTATGATGATCAATCGTAACATAAGCAAAGGTCCGCATTTTGGTTTTTGTCCACAGCTCATTCACTCACTCATATATACTGCTTTATCCTGTATTCAGGGTTGCGAGGGCCTGGAGCCTATCCCAGGAGATGAAGGCGAGTACACCCTGGACAGGGTGTCAATTTGTAGCAGGGCACACCCACTCACTCACTACAATTGGGAGCGCCATTTAACCTAATCTGCATGTCTTTGGACCTGCTGAATATTTGTCTGCAGCAGGAGGCAGGTTGTTTGTGAAAGCCTGGAGAGTGGTAGAATCATAAGTGTCAGCATGGTGGAGGTTCCTTGCAAGTTTGTGGCTGCCCTAAATTTATTCTGCAGCAGGACTACAACCCCAAACATGCAGGCATAGTCATTAAAAACTATCTTCAGTGTAGAGAAGAAGAAGGAGTCCTGGAAGTGATGGTTTGGCCCTGATCACAGAGCCCTGATCTCTACTTCATCCAGTCTGTCTGGGATTACTTGAAGAGACAGAAAGACTTGGGGCAGCCTTTTTTCCACAAGTAATCCAAGATGTTTGGAACAGCCTAACTGCCGAGTTCCATCAAAAACTGTAAGTGTAAATGGACCCAGATGATTTGACAACAGTGATGGTTTTGCAGGCCAAGGGAGGTCACACCAAATACTGATTTCACTTATGTTAGATGAACATTTAGACATTTGACAGACGCTCTTATGCAGCTTGACTTACAAAGGTGCTTTAAAGTTTCCATCATTGGATAGATCCGTACACTGGGTTACTACGTAACTATGTTACTAAGAACCATCAGTCAATCACTGTTCAGAAGTTTTTTCGTTTGTTTGTTTGTTTGTTTTGTGGCGGCATGGTGGTGTAGTGCTTAGCACTGTTGCCTTGCACCGCCAGGGTCCGGGTTCAATCCCCGGCCAGGCTCCATTCCCGTCTCTGTGTGCATGGAGTTTGCATGTTCTCCCCGTGCTTGGTGGGTTTCCTCTGGGTACTCCGGTTTCCTCCCACAGTCCAAAGACATGTAGGTGTACCCTGCCATGTGCCCTAAGTCTCCTGGTATAGACTCCAGGCCCCGCCTTGACATTTAATACAGAATTAAACGGTATAGATGATGAGTGAGTGAGTGTTTTAAAGGGGGGGGGGTGTTATCCCAAATATTTAAGAAACAGATAGGTCTTTAGTCATGTGAAGATTGCCAGTGACTTGCCTGTACAGACATCTAGAGGAAGCTTGTCCCACCACCTACTGTAGGTGTTCAGATCAGAGGACAGACTAGATGCATGTCTTCCTTGATCCCTGAGCTGTTTATTATGACTTCCATAATTTACATTCATTGGGCCATCTTATACTGCTAATGCTGTGCTACATTATGCTTAATCTTTCTTATATATGCAGATTTTTTTCAAACTAAAAAAATAGGTATGTGGAGAACTAACTTTAAGTTTGTCTTTAGACATCTTAGTGAAAAGGTGGCAGCTTTAGAGGTTAGGGTGAGTTTATTAGACAGCAAAGGGATGTGGATTTTTCTTCGTCTATGTAACACCCTCTAATTATGCAGTGCTCAAGACAGAACCATCCACCTGCTTTGTTTACTTTATTACTGTTACTGGTGTCAAAATTGAAAGGTTTTATTTTTGGGATTTTTAAATAACTTAGTTGTGATACCTGTGTCTGCTTTTGGTGTTTAATCTAAAAATTCATCTGGTACTTGAGTGGTGTTTTTTTTTTTTTTTTTAACTTTCTGTAGACTCATTTTCCACCACCGTGCACCGTGGTGCCATGCTGTCTTTCATACACTGATGTCACCATCTTAGAAGATACTATTACAGAATGTATGATTCATATTGTAAGGAATAAAACTAAACAGCACTTGCTGGTAAAGAAACATAATCCACATCAGGGTGGTCCCGAGGCCATTACCACCCTGAAGAGGATTCATTTCACTAAAACAGCATACATTATATAGATTTTAAAAAAAAAATTATTCCTCTTATACCACAATGATTTACCGATGCCTACATGTTTTTAATTTATTAATAAATATCACTTTGTACATTTTTAAAAATAACTTTTTCTAGTTACATTTAATGTTGTTATAAAAATGGCACAGCTACAATCAAATTTCAGCTGTACTTCCATGGTGGAACAAAATCCAATGGAAATATCTGTTAAGGATGACAACCACATTTGAAACACAACTACAGGAACTCATTTTGGGACTTACACAGTCGAACCTAAGCATACGGATTTAAGATGTTCATGAGGCGAGATCTTAAAGAAAAAAACAAAAACATTTTCCCATAGGAAATAATGTCAGTGAAGATTATCAGTCATCTACTGTAGGTGAGGTTATCTATAGTCATGTCAAGCGGACGTCTTTCTCATGAGAAATAATGTAAATGCAGATATTTTGTCCCGGCCACCCAAAAATATTATCAATTTCAACACTATAATAAAATTTTAGCATATAAAAACAATCAAAACATTCAGACATCAAGACATGTACAGTAAATGAAATAAAATATGACAGAAATAGACATTAAACCCCACTTTTGTTAAATCGCTATTTATGATGTCTTCACTAAATCTTCCAAAAAATGCAAAAAAAAAAATCTACAAAAAATGTGTAAACTCGCTTCCCATGTCTTCCCACTGATGAAACAAAGTTTTGAACAACTCCCAGACATACAACTTAGCCAGCACTCGGTTCGGCTTGGTTTGTTCGCTCGATTGTCGAAAATTATTTGTATGCCGAGGCAAATTTATTGCAAAACTTCATTCTTAAGTGCGAACGTTCGCAGTCGTGTGCCGAGATACCACTGTGTTTCTAAAAACAAACAAACAGTGACTGACTATGTGGACTTGATGGACTTTACCTTTATTTATATGATGGACTTTACCTTTATTGTTTCCATCTCCATGGACGTTTTGTGATTCTACAGCTGCATAAGTGTAAACAGTCGAGTTGTGTTAATTTAAGTACAGTGGAACCTCGGATTGCGAATAACTTGGTTTACGAGTGTTCCGCAAGACGAGCAAATATTTGTAATAAATTTTGACTTGAAAAACGAGCATGTCTTGGTTTACGAGTGCCGAGTTTTTTGACACACGCACACCGACACACACACTCTCTCTCGCCTTTACACCCCCCCTCCCCAGCTTCACACAGACACACACACTCTGCTCTACACAGAAACTCTGCTCTGTCGCGATTCTTTTCAAAGGTAAGGGGCTGGTTCATTTGTTTTGTTTTGTTTTTTTACTTTACAGCAGTGATTTTGTTAGTCTGCGCTCACGCAAGTGTCATTAGAGAGATTTCTTTTTTTCCCGTTAAAACAGTGTTTCCGTTGTGTGTGTGTTTGTTGTGAAACTTAAAAAGCGAGGTGGGGGGAGGGAGGAGAAGTTTTACTGTGTAAGACGAGGCGAGGGAAGGGGCTAATTCCACACACACACACACATACATACACAAATACACACACAAATACACGGCACCTGCGCGCACAAACGGAAACACTTACCTGTTGGGATTTATTTTAACTTTTTTTAAAGGTAAAGTGCAGGTTAATTTGTTTCATTTTTACTTTATATATTGTATTAATTCTTTTTCTGTATTTATTTTTTTGGGCTGTGGAACAAACTATTTGAGTTTTCATTATTTCTTATGGGAATATTTGATTTGGTTTACGAGTGTTTTGGAATACGAGCCCGCTTCCGGAATGAATTATGCTCGTAATCCAAGTTCCACTGTATTAAAACCTGACTATTAAATGAGGAATAGTGTGTTTACAAAATGGCTGGAAGTGTTATATAATGAGGATCACAGTGGCTAATCCTAGGTTGGGGTTTTGCTACTGATCTGTTTGTGTGGAGCTTGTAGCCCCTCCCCCTCCCAGTGATTGGTGGGTTTACTCAGGGTACTCTGGTTTCCTCCCACAGTCCAAAGACATGCAGTGTGTTTCCAAATTGCCCCATGTGTGCTTGTGGCCTCCATTTCGTGTCCCCTCCCTTGAATTCTCTGGAATAAGCTCCATGTCCCCATGACCCACATGATACATAGTACAATGGATGGATTCACAGATGGATGATCTTATAATGTGAAATGCTAAATAAATACAAGTGCATTCAATATATTGATACAATTTTCTGTATTTGTTGTCATTTGGCAATAAATACCACAGTCAACCATAGTCATCTGTCATTCCTCACTTTATAAAAAAAAATACAAATAAGAAACAATACATACCAAACACATATAAAATATACATTAATTAAGTTAATCTGGGTACCAAGTCAACATGTTTATACAATTTGCATTATTTACAATCTCTTATTATTTTAAACATTTGTGAAATGCTCATGTAAGTGTTACGCTGGTGAGAGAGGAATCGGCACGACGCGTTCTGTTAGTGTGTGCTGAGGATGGCCTTGTTGTGCTGAATTCACAGCTGGTACTTATTAGTGGTGCACACAGTGGGCTTCCATTACGCTCGGTGTGGTTTGGAGGAGTGTTTTATTTTCACAGTTAAATAAGTTTCCCAGACAAAAGATTTGCTATGTCAGTACTCATTTCTAAATAGAAAGGGTTAATGGCATCTCATTAGAGTTATGTTGGGTTTTGTTTGTTTGGAACATGAAGTTGTTCCAGAGTTGACTAAGAAAACATATTCAATAATAAATCATGGGGAAAAAAAAAACATATGCAGATGAGTTCAAGTTATAGTACTCAGGAACAGTGCTTCCCATCTTTCAATCCCAAAAGTTTCATGTCATTTACTGTCTAAAATGTACATTCCAGTTAAAGTTATACTATTTGCACATTTCAAGTAAAAAAGATAAGGGTGTCCCCAAAGTGCCATAGAAAACACCCTTTTTTAATCAAAAGTGTCCTGTTTTCTATTGTCATTGGTTACAACTGTGCATGTGTTATGTTGAGGATTTTCAAGCTTGCTAGCTCCTCCTAAATTAGCATGAAAGAAATTGTCTTCTCAGTGTATAATATACACACAGGTTCTACACATATTTAATATATGCAGTAATTGCATAATGTAAATGTATGGAGATTTTGATACTGGTCCCTAAACACTGGTGGATACAGATATGAAAGTTATCACCATTTTCATTTCAGTCAGTATTTTGCTCATACTTTACATTAGCTTAGCATGCACTTCAGTTCTTCAGCTCCAACTAGCAATCAAGGTCTACCTTGTCTTACTAATTTGTGCATAGCTTGAGCAGGGATTTGATCTTGGCACACAGATGAAAGGGAATGTCTGATAACAAGAGTAGTTACAGGGCAGTCAATGGCTAAAAATGGTTGTTTATACAGCTATGAGATGTGTCAGACAAAACACAGTGGAATGTTCTTTACCGCTATCTGTCATCAGTCTGCTGGATGTCTTGTGTAGCAGTCTAACTGCAGAGTCTTTCAAGAAATAATAGAAATTATTCAAAAACATGAAAAAAAGAAATACAATTCAACACTGTATGAAACAAATGTTGTGACAAAAATTGTTTACGAGTATTATAAATAATCAATAATAGCGCAAAACGATTTCATCCTACACCATTTTGTCTTCGAAAAGGATTTGAGCATACACAGTTCCTGTCTTTGAAGTTTTGGCATCTGGAAGAGGTTTAACCAGTTCAAGTTCTGCGTAAGTTAGGCTCTCCTCTGCAATCTTGGGCTGTAAGATCAGAGGAATCCTGACGTCATCAACAAACCAATAACTATAAACCATGTACAAGATATGGGTCATATTCATTATGTAAGGAATGAAACATCACGGGGAGTTAAAGTATTATTACCTTTTTTCCCCCAAACAGAATCCATCCATCCATCCATCCATCCATCCATCCATCCATCCATCCATCCATCGTGTATATATACACTAATACTTAACTCCATGGCTGTTTTCTTTCTACACTGTAAAGCAATGCTAAAGGGGTCCAAAATTTGCAAAATTCTCTTTTGAACAGTCGATATTGAGTCTGCTACTTATGCCCTGTAAATCCTTCATAGCGCCTCTAATCTGAGGTTCTGTTTGTTAATTGGTGATTTCTGAGGCTGGTAACTCTTGTTATTGGTTACAACAAGGAGAAGATACAATCTATTAATCAATATTTTCCTCACCAGCCTTGTACATTAATTAATACGCCAAATGCAGCTTTTGTCCAAACCACAGGCAGTCGCTAGTTGCCATGGTAACTTGGAAAGCATGGCTGAACCTGCTGAATGCTTAGCTAGCCAACACGACCACAAGAGTGCACATTTAGAGCTGCAACATCCTCTTTCCTGAAGAGTTTGCAGTGATGGGAAACCTTTTGCCTATTACAAAGACCTGATACTGGAGACCCATTTTCTAAAAGTCTACATACTGAAGGCTTGACTATGTAAATAATTAGATTTTTTGTTTTCTTCGATATTAACATGCTTTAATCTGTTTGTTGTTAGGCTTAGATTACATGATACTTTATACAATTTCATTGATGGAGCTGGTAGAAATAATAATGCAGTAAACTTAGTCATCTTTTGATTGTCATTGTTATGGACATTTTTATCAAAACTCTTTGTTTTAAGAGTTAAGAAAGTAAGTACTGTTGTGATATAAGCTAATAATTACTCATATACTAATAATTATGGTTAATTGGATTTGTTTTAAAGAAACTTGCATTCCATTGCGAGTACAAAGTGGATGAGTGTTAGTCAATTTCATTCAACTTACCAAAATAATCTTTCTTGGTTGAGGTTTTAAAAGTTTTGGCTTTCTTAGTCGGTCAGCAATGGGCGCTGGCAAATAAAATATTGGTAATGAGTAAGTTAAAAGGATGAGGCTGTCAAAAATGAAAGCCTTTACACAATAAATTAAGAGACAGAAGTGTTATGTTTACCTTTAGCTGGGATCTCTGGAGGCTTTTCCACCTGTTCGACTTTTTTCTTTGTCTTGTAATTCCTTTGCTTCTTGGGAAGAGCTGGAGATAGGCTGACTACACTAGTGACTGTTTCTCCAGAACTGAGCAGAGACAAGAATCACATCAATGATAATGCTTAATGATCTTCCACTAACACATTAATTTCTTCTGTTAAACATACTCACCTGTTTTGTGGACTCTTCACCAAATGATAATTTTCTGAACAAACAGAACCCAAATAAAGTTAATTAATGAATTCATAATAATAATAATAATAATAATAATAATAATAATAATAATAATAATAGCCAGAAGCTCGCAAAGTAACAGTATGGAAAAGGTATAAATATACAATTGGTTGAAAATCTGTTTCTCTGGCATCTACATTCTTATTACATCAAACCACAAAACACCAATAGTGAAACAAAACAAGAGCAGCTTGTACATTTTTGCCCCCCTGCATCCTGTGAAGTGAGCTGCAAAAAATAAATAAATAAATAAATAATTGACAAGATCGATAGATCAAAGAAAACCTGATTATTCTCTTACCTGGTGTACTTTTCATTGTCAATTTGTTCTGCGTTTATATTCAGGCAATAACAAATGCAGTAGGTTTAAATTTTTAAGAAGGTCATATTTTCAGGTTATTTATTACAAATTCCTTTCTCAATGTGGGATGGGATTCTGAGAGATGAGCACTAACTGAGAGATGAATGCTGCTTTCGATTGATGACAGTCACTCCATAAACCACTCCATAAAGTCTTCTTCAGCACCTCCCAGAAGCTTTCAATGTGAGACTCTGTATTTGTCTAGTCATGTGTGAAAATGATTCCTTATGCTCCCAGAAGCTCTCTTACACAAGTCGAGCTCAATCGATCTTGACATTGGAATCCTGTAATATGCCTGTGTCATCAGGGAAGACAAATGCCACACAGTAGATTTGATGACCTGGTCATTCAGTACATTCAGGTTATCTGACTCAGGTTATCTAAATTTTATTACTTTGCTGATCAACTGAAACAGTCTCCACAGGGTTGTACGGTGGGCACTTTCTATGATGGATGTTTCATGTTCTTCCCTTGCGCCTTACCTGATGTGCCTATCGCTCTACAATAGGGTCAATCAGACCACATGAACTTTTTCATTGCTCCAAAGTCCAGTCTTCTACCAAATTGAAGTGTTTTCTTTTTTTTGATTGGTCCCACCAACAAGGTGTATTTATCTCCAACCCTTACAACAAATGTGATTTAAACAGTCAGTTTTTATGATGTCATTTCAGCAAGCTTTTAAATGCTCTCCAGTCCACATTTCCTACACAGTGATGATGTTTTAATCATGTGTTGGAAAATGCTTAAGCCAATTCCAGTAATTTCAGCCATCTCCTTAGTTGTTTGTTCGCTTGTTGCAGGCCAATAAAACAGTCATCTTTTCTACAGTCATTAGATATATCTTCTGACATGGTTACTTGAGAAAAGAGAAAGGCTTTAAAGATTTGTTGCCAGCTGAAATATATTAATCACTGCAGTAATTATTCAGTCAAAGGCTCCTTACGTACTGTATATGTTCATGTAAATCCAAATTGAAACATTTGTAGTAGTAGTAATATAGTATTGGTGATGGTGGTGATGGTACTAGTCGTCATTGTCATTATTGCCCTAGTAACATTAGGAGTTATAGTAATAAGAGTAGTTATAGTAGGACTTTAATGGACTGTCAAAATGATGACTTTTTTTGTTTGCAGCCATTACATCCCAATTAGCACTAATGTTTATGGCTAACTTGTCCAGGAAAAGTAAAATTTAAAATATCTGCTTTTAATAATGCTGGCCATTTCCACCTGCATTGATTCAAGTTTCACAGTTTCTAAGGAATTTTCACTAATAAAAAATTTATATATATATATATATATATATATATATATATATATATATATATATATATATATATACACACGTGGACAAAATTGTTGGTACCCTTCGGTCAATGAAAGAAAAACTCGCAATGGTCACAGAAATAACTTTAATCTGACAAAAGTAATACTTAAAAAAAATCTATGAATGTTAACCAATGAAAGTCAGACATTGCTTTTCAACCATGCTTCAACGGAATTATTTAAAAAAATAAACTCATGGAACAGGCCTGGACAAAAATGATGGTACCCCTAGAAAATACTGAAAATAATGTGACCAAAGGGACATGTTAATTCAAGGTGTGTCCACTAATTACCATCACAGGTGTCTACAATCTTGTAATCAGTCAGTGGGCCTATATATAGGGCTCCAGGTAGTCACTGTGTTGTTTGGTGACATGGTATGTACCACACTCAACATGGACCAGAGGAAGCGAAGGAAAGAGTTGTCTCAGGAGATTCGAAAGAAAATTATAGACAAGCATGTTAAAGGTAAAGGCTATAAGACCATTTCCAAGCAGCTAGATGTTCCTGTGACTACAGTTGCACATATTATTCAGAAATTTAAGATCCATGGGACTGTAGCCAACCTCCCTGGACGTGGCCGCAGGAGGAAAATTGATGACAAATCAAAGAGACGGATAATGCGAATGGTAACAAAAGAGCCCAGAAAGACTTCTAAAGAGATCCAAGGTGAACTTCATGCTCAAGGAACATCAGTGTCAGATCGCACCATCCGTCGTTGTTTGAACCAAAGTGGACTACATGAGAGACGACCAAGGAGGACACCATTGTTGAAAACAAATCATAAAAAAGCCAGACTGGAATATGCCAAAGTACATGTTGACAAGCCACAAAGCTTCTGGGAGAATGTCCTATGGACAGATGAGACAAAAATGGAACTTTTTGCCAAGGCACATCAGCTCTATGTTCACAGATGGAAAAATGAAGCATATCAAGAAAAGAACACTGTCCCTACTGTGAAACATGGAGGAGGCTCTGTTATGTTCTGGGGCTGCTTTGCTGCATCTGGCACAGGGTGTCTTGAATCTGTGCAGGGTACAATGAAATCTCAAGACTATCAAGGGATTCTAGAGAGAAATGTGCTGGCCAGTGTCAGAAAGCTGGGTCTCAGTCGCAGGTCATGGGTCTTGCAACAGGACAATGACCCAAAACACACAGCTAAAAACACCCAAGAATGGCTAAGAGGAAAACAGTGGACTATTCTAAAGTGGCCTTCTATGTTGCCCTGACCTCAATCCTATTGAGCATCTTTGGAAGGAGCTGAAACATGCTGTCTGGAAAAGGCACCCTTCAAACCGGAAACAACTGGAGCAGCTTGCTCATGAGGAGTGGGCCAAAATACCTGCAGAGAGGTGCAGAAGTCTCATTGACAGTTACAGGAATCGTTTGATTGCAGTGATTGCCTCAAAAGGTTGTGCAACAAACTATTAAGTTAGGGGTACCATCATTTTTGTCCAGGCCTGTTCCATGAGTTTATTATTTTTTTAAATAATTCTGTTGAAGCATGGTTGAAAAGCAATGTCTGACTTTCATTGGTTAACATTCATAGAATTTTTTTAAATTATTACTTTTGTCAGATTAAAGTTATTTCTGTGACCATTGTGAGTTTTTCTTTCATTGACCGAAGGGTACCAACAATTTTGTCCACGTGTGTATATTGTTTACTATCAGGCACTAAAAACATTAGAACCATGTTAAGGCAAAGCACAGGTGCAGTTTTGAAATCCCATGATTATACAGCTAAAAAAAAGACTAATAAAACTTTCAACTTCACTAGCACTTCTCCATGTCATCCCATCTCATATTTATACACATTGTAAATAAATAAAAAATAGCTCGTACCTTTTAAATGCCTCTTCTTTCGCACATACTGGCAGCCTACAGCCACGGTAAACATACACATGCACAGGAGCCCCACACAGCAAATCAGCACCGCGCATAGATACACATCTGAAACACAGACACATTCACAGCATGAAGTGAACTTGAACATGAACCGTAGCTTGAGACCTTTCAATGACCACAAGAGTTTCTCATAACATGGTACTGTGGGGAGAAAGAGTGAAATTTACATTCTCAGGTTGTAAAAGAGAAACCTCCATGGATGTTGTATTATTTGGTGCTCTGCACTATTTTTGTCCAGGACAGGATGTGTAAGAATAAATCCTGTGGCTTACCTTCAAACAGGCTCCAAAGCCCATCCTTGGCATTGCTGGATGGAAGGAAGTGCACTGCAGAAAGAACAGGGAGAAACGTACACTCATCACTGCGGCTCCATAGGCCTGGTAATTGCATGGCCCTCGTGGTTAAGTTAATTACAGGCCCCTGTGCCTAAGATGACAATATGAAGGCTATCCCTTCCTATGGATGCTGCCGTTTTTGGCCGAGCAGCTTGTCATGCTAGACACCCACTGGAAGCCTCCGAAATACTCCTAAGCCCTGTCAGCAGCTGATAACATGGTTTGCCAGACCCATCGATTTGATGCAAGACTGGTTCAGTCTCATGTGCTGTTTATCATTTAGCAATGACTCCACTGTTGAATCAATTCTATAGAATGTACAATAATACAAGCATAAACAGTATCCTAAATTGTGCTTTAGATTTGTCTGAATTATTAGCTATTAATTATTAATTATTATACACTTTGTTATAAAATACACAGCAATGGCAGCAATGTTACAATTTTAGTAAACATTGCTAGCAGTACAAACTCAAAAAATTGATAGTTCTGTTTACTTAAAATTGGAGTTTAGTTTAGTAGTACTAGCAGTGTGCAAAACAATCCATACCAAATAAATACAAAAATAACAGCGGTACACTTCTTCTACTTCTTCAACGCCACAAGACTAGACAAGACACACTGCCAGACGGATTGAATAACATTCATTGGCAATTATATACCAGTAAACTGGTGATAGCATGGGAAACTACACTGTAAACCCGATTAAGTTGGCAAAACTCAAAATATTTGAGGTAATCAATTACCTCATAAGTAATTATGTTTTGAATTTTAAGTAAAGAGATCTATACATTTTTGAGTTTGTTGAACTTGTTGCAAATCAAATACATTTTTGCAGACAATTCGGCCCGGGAATCGAACCTGGGTCTTTCACATGGCAGGTAAAACACCTACCCGATGAGCCACCAGTGCTCTATAGAGTTCATGTTGGTGGAACTTTAAGGTGTGGGTTACTGTTAGTTAAGTACTAACGATTACATAAAATATCAAATTTGTTCAGCTAACATGAAAAGTGTCATTTCTCATAAATACCAAAAAAGTTCTAAATACTCATCGAGGTCTATTAATTTGATCTAATTGCAATTATTTAACTTAACAGTACTCAATGTGTTTAATTACTTTGAGCATTAGGGTTTACAGTGTACAGTAAGCCATGCATACAGGGACCAAAGGCCATCCCATCCAGTCCAACCCCACAGAAAAGCCAATGAATTTTGCTCAATTGCTAAAAAAAATTCTGTAACTTCTGGTCTCAGTAGAAAGATACCAGAACACTCAGTGCTTCACAGCCTGCTGCAGGTTGTTGATCGGGCCTCCAAATTCCCCAGATCCAAATCTGATCAAACACCAATAGAATGCGCAAAACACCACAGCTCACCAACAGAGGTCTTGTAGAGTCCATGTCCTGAGGTGCCAGAGCTGCCCCGAGGGGACTCGGGGAACTTCCACAAAATTGGGCTTTTGTGGTTTAATATTATAGCTGATTGATGTACTGTATATTGAAATCAGCACAGTGAATGCTATTCTATACATGATTCACATAATAATGTATGAAATCAAATATTTTTTTTATAGCTGAAAGTGATTATATAAACCATGGGCATTTCATAACAATAAATGTAACTGAATTACAAATTAATAAATCATATTACATTTTGTTGCTTAATATTTCTTCAACTACTGTCAAGTTGCTTCATTATAAGAGGAATAAAAAAATTGGGATGTATGTTCCCCCTTTTGGGTGGTGACACTAGCATTACTGTGCATTGGGCCAAATCCTCCATCTAATTATTTTTCATTAATATTGTGATATTGAATGTATTATTCCTTACATAATTAATACAAGAATAAGCCTAAACAAAAAAAAAACAAAAAAAAGCTGATTAACCAGTTTACGATAAAAAAACAAGTATAATGCACTTCAGAAATGACTTAATTATTTATTTACTACCACCACTACTACTAGTAATAATAATAATAATAATAATAATAAATTAATCATTTACTTTTAATATTACCATTAACGTATCATTGATAACTTCATGTTTATTTTGATGATCAATATTCAATTAATATTTGAACTTTTAATCATGTTCTAACAAATAAAAATAATTATTATTTTCCAGCATGGTCTCAAAATTGTCAATTTGCATGAATGCCATTTGCATAAGCCAGTTAGTGTGCAAATGTACAACTGTAGCATTTTGTTCGGACCTCATTTGCATGAAATGCAACATTATACACTTTAAAATTCTTTTAAACACATTAAATTCATCCTGTCTTCCCATAACCTCTATTGACACCAACCCCACTGTATCAAATCAGCATCTAATATTGTGTTTTATGTGATTTGTTTTTAAATAATGTATGAGGAATGTATTATTGAATTCAGTAATGACTATGTAAAAGAACAGTGCGCGTTCTCTAAAAACGGAGATCATAAGCCATGGTACATTTTTTGTTATGTATGTCACTATTCATGGCCTGCTTAATAATGCACTTATTTTGGGTTTTAATTTATGCGTGACAGAATGGGAAAATGAATAGAGACTCTTTCTCTTCAGTCACACAGCACATGTTTGCATGAAATGAGACCCAGATACTAAACGGCCTACCACAGCATTCATTCAGAATGAAGTCTGGAAACAAAAAGGAGATGCCAAAAGTCACTCTGGAAGACAGAGTCTCTCTCAAAGTGCATCAGTAAATGCAGCTGCATCATTTCTTTTTTATGGAGAATAATGCTGCATTCAAATGAAGGTTGTAATTTGTGACCTCAGACTAGGAAAAGTCGAAGAAAATGTCCATGAAACAGTGGGAAAAGTATGACTTTTTAATAAAAACTTGAAATGAGTTATGCTGTAATTAGCATTTGCAAGATAATTCAAAATACACACTATATGTATTCGCTTGTTGAGTCATTGGCGGTCACTGAGGAGGAAATACTGCACAGTATATTCAGCATTATTCACACTTAACAGACAGCAATTGATAAACATGGAAACATCCATGGGTTCTGTCCACTTTGTAGTTGTGAGTGCATGAAGAAGGAAAAAAAAATGTAATTCAGAGCTTTGGTAAACAGATGCTATTTTTTATTTAAATAAATCATATCTTAAGTGTCTTTAGAATTTGTGACCCATCATATAAAGTCGCTTATTTAATCACATACTATAGGTTCATCAATACTATGGCTGACAGAGTGCAGTAAGTAAAATGTATCATGTTTTTTATTTATAGCACAGATAAAAATGGTCACATTTTCGTTTAATTGTTGTTTTTCGGTTGTTTATAATGCCGCTTTAATACGACACTTTACTGCATATTTGCACACCGCTGGACATTCCGTTCTTTTATGTTCACTCCATTCCCACAATTCTATATTTTCTATTGTACAGTTAGGTTTTTCTTATATTCTTATATTTTTCTTATATCTTCCTATAGTGTACATTTTGTATCATACAAATATTTTATATTTTATTTTATTCTTTCTTAGTTAAATTTATATATACACGTGGACAAAATTGTTGGTACCCTTCGGTCAAAGAAAGAAAAACTCACAATGGTCACAGAAATAACTTTAATCTGACAAAAGTAATAATAAATAAGAATTCTATGAATGTTAACCAATGAAAGTCAGACATTGCTTTTCAACCATGCTTCAACAGAATTATTAAAAAAAAATGAACTCATGGAACAGGCCTGGACAAAAATGATGGTACCCCTAACTTAATAGTTTGTTGCACAACCTTTTGAGGCAATCACTGCAATCAAACGATTCCTGTAACTGTCAATGAGACTTCTGCACCTCTCTCCTCACCCACTCCTCATGAGCAAGCTGCTCCAGTTGTTTCCGGTTTGAAGGGTGCCTTTTCCAGACAGCATGTTTCAGCTCCTTCCAAAGATGCTCAATAGGATTGAGGTCAGGGCTCATAGAAGGCCACTTTAGAATAGTCCAATGTTTTCCTCTTAGCCATTCTTGGGTGTTTTTAGCTGTGTGTTTTGGGTCACTGTCCTGTTGCAAGACCCATGACCTGCGACTGAGACCCAGCTTTCTGACACTGGCCAGCACATTTCTCTCTAGAATCCCTTGATAGTCTTGAGAGTTCATTGTACCCTGCACAGATTCAAGACACCCTGTGCCAGATGCAGCAAAGCAGCCCCAGAACATAACAGAGCCTCCTCCATGTTTCACAGTAGGGACAGTGTTCTTTTCTTGATATGCTTCATTTTTCCGTCTGTCAACATAGAGCTGATGTGCCTTGGCAAAAAGTTCCATTTTTGTCTCATCTGTCCATAGCACATTCTCCCAGAAGCTTTGTGGCTTGTCAACATGTAGTTTGGCATATTCCAGTCTGGCTTTTTTATGATTTGTTTTCAACAATGGTGTCCTCCTTGGTCGTCTCCCATGTAGTCCACTTTGGCTCAAACAACGACGGATGGTGCGATCTGACACTGATGTTCCTTGAGCATGAAGTTCACCTTGGATCTCTTTAGAAGTCTTTCTGGGCTCTTTTGTTACCATTCGGATTATCCGTCTCTTTGATTTGTCATCAATTGTCCTCCTGCGGCCACGTCCAGGGAGGTTGGCTACAGTCCCATGGATCTTAAATTTCTGAATAATATGTGCAACTGTAGTCACAGGAACATCTAGCTGCTTGGAAATGGTCTTTTAGCCTTTACCTTTAACATGCTTGTCTATAATTTTCTTTCGAATCTCCTGAGACAACTCTTTCCTTCGCTTCCTCTGGTCCAAGTTGAGTGTGGTACATACCATGTCACCAAACAACACAGTGACTACCTGGAGCCCTATATATAGGCCCACTGACTGATTACAAGATTGTAGACACCTGTGATGCTAATTAGTGGACACACCTTGAATTAACATGTCCCTTTGGTCACATTATTTTCAGTATTTTCTAGGGGTACCATCATTTTTGTCCAGGCCTGTTCCATGAGTTTATTATTTTTTTATAATTCTGTTGAAGCATGGTTGAAAAGCAATGTCTGACTTTCATTGGTTAACATTCATAGAATTTTTTAAAATTATTACTTTTGTCAGATTAAAGTTATTTCTGTGACCATTGCGAGTTTTTCTTTCATTGACCGAAGGGTACCAACAGTTTTGTCCACGTGTGTATCAGTAGAAGGATGCTGAGGTTGAAACTGGAAGGCAGGAGATCTAAGGGAAGACCAAGGAGAAGATTTATGGATGCAGTGAGAGAGGACATGAAGTTAGTTGGTGTAAGAGAAAAGGATGAGGAGGATATGATTTGCTTTGGTGACCCCTGAAAGGGAATAGACAAAAGACAAAGAAGAAGAAAGAAGTTAGGTGGAGAGTTCTGCTGTACAGAAAGACACGCAGACGTGTTCGTGGGCTTCAAACGGACATAATAATATTACTGATTACATTAAAAGCTGATCAGCTTATTATTATTTTTAACCTTTTAACACGTTCTACAAACCTTTTTCCTGTCATCAGTAATGCTATTTTAGAAGATAATTTAGCCATATAAGAGAATACAAAATTTATGCTTACAAAACTAATACCTCAACACAACCACCTCCATCACTATAGTACTCACTATATGACCACTGTTTAGGTGTTCTTACTATTTAAAAATATTGTTCAAAATTCAGCTTTGAGCAAAAAAGTCGTACATTCGTGGGCATGGTGGAGGAAACAAAGTGTACATCTGTACATACAGTAGCAGGTTTCTACCAGTAAGGAGCAAGTTTTAATATCTTGCTTCAACAACAGGCAACAGGTGATTTCTCTAGTCGTTTGGTTCTGTATGATGTATCCAGGAGTGTTCTGTAGTGTGGGCTGCTGGTGGATCTATCCGTCCGGCCACTGTGATTCTGCATTTTAGCCGGGAGAATTCTGACTGTGGGGCGGCACTGTGGCTTTGTGGGTAGCACTGTTGCCTTGCACCGCCGGGGTCCGGGTTCGATTCCTGCATTGCAACTCTGGTTTCCTCGCATAGTACAAAGACATGGAGATTAGGCTAACTGGCGTTCCCAAATTGCCAGTAATGTGTGTATGAGCATGTCTATGTGTGATTGACTGGCACTCCGTCCTGGGATAGGCTCCAGGCCCCCGAAAACCCTGTATATCGGATAAAGCACTAGAGGCAATGATTCTGACTGTTTCACTATTCATGTTTTCTATCACACTAAGGCTGCTTAAGTAAATTGTTTACTTAAGTAAAAATCTCAAATTGACTTCCATTCCTTCACAAAACCCTTCTCCACAATGGGTTATTATCCAGCCCACAAATGCTCTTGGTGTTTTTTGCTGGTACAACCAAAAATGTAGACCTCAAAAATAGATACTGTTTAGATCATTCAGCCTTTGATGGGTCTAACTTTGCTTCCTGCGTTTCTTACACAGAACGCCCCCTTGTGTTGTTACCCTGCCTACTAACATTATTGGGCTTCCCTCCACCCTCTCTGCTACTGTAGTATGTACTTAAATCCCAACCACATCCTCTGTACCACAGCAAACTCCCACACACACACACACACACACACACGCACACACGCACACACACACCTTACAAAAGCTCTTACAGCTTCTTCACACTACTTCAGAACACTCAGGATCAGATAACTTTTTTTATTTGACTCTTTAATTACAAACATCTAACCCAGCTGTGTTAAAGGTCATGTACTGTATGGTACATCATTGCTGTTTGTTCAGTCTGCTAAAACCAAGAGTTTTTGTTTTTGTTACAGGTTGTGTCACCTTGCACCTTCAGGGTCCGGGTTCGATTCCCTTCTCTGTGTGTATGGAGTTTGCATGTTCTCCCCGTGCTTGGTGGGTTTCCTCCGGGTACTCCGTTTCCTCCCACAGTCCAAAGACATGTATGTTAGGTTGATTGGCGTTCCCAAATTGGCCGTAGTGTGTGAATGAGTGTGTGAGTGTGTGTGTGTGTCTGTGCCCTGCGATGGATTGGCACCCTGTCCAGGGTGTACCCTGCCATGTGCCCTCAGTCTCCTGGGATAGACTCCAGCCCCCCCCCTGACCCTGAATACAGGATTAAGTGGTATAGATGATGAGTGAGTGAGTGAGTGAGTGAGTGACTGAGTGAGTGTGTGTTTACAGGTTGCAGAACAAATCCTAAGATAAAATAAAGAACAGTTTGATGTGATGCAGCCTGATGATAATGGTTTATGGACCATTCAGAATAGTTCACTTTAATGTGGTGTACAGTAGTTTATCATTTAATAATAATTGCATCATTTCTGGTTTAAATGGTTGCTATGCCTCATGAAGGTTGATTTAAATTTTGAAAGACTTGTATGTTGACAATAAAGCATTGAATATGGCAGAATGTAGAAATCTTTACCTTATGTTAGATGCTAATTGGCGCATGTCTTGTCTATAACAATAGGTACTGTAGGTTTCACTGTTTTTGTAATTGAATAAAGAGAAACAAACTTAACAGCCTTATGTCTCTCTCTCAGACAGTCTAAACTGTATATATATATCTATATATATATATCTGTATATAGAATAAGGTTTGCACACAGTCAGCGATGACACAACTCCCCAGGAGCAGATAGGATTAAGACCCTTGCTCAAGGGACCAACAATGACATCCTGGCAGAGCTGGGGCTTGAACCAGTGACCTACTGATCACAACTCGGTGCCTTAACCCTCTGAGCCATTGCCCCCCTCCCTAAGCCAGCATTGTCCCCCTCTGAGCCACCACTGCCCCTGCCACTGTTTAGACACTCTGACTGCTGGGTAGATGCTCACATTACCATTGGAGATCATCTTCTCCCAGGCATGAACAGGACACCTAACTGTGATTGTTGTGTTATCTAAAAAAAAAAAACTACACCATGGGTTAAACACACTAAGATTCATTTCAAACGGACTGAACGCAGTATATGGAACCGTAAAGCCCAAAATGTCAAGTTCAAACTACAAGACTTGCCAGGTTCTTGAGCAGGGCCTGGAGCACCTCTGGCCAAAATGTGTCT
Organism: Clarias fuscus; assembly: GCA_030347435.1. Classification (NCBI taxonomy): domain Eukaryota; kingdom Metazoa; phylum Chordata; class Actinopteri; order Siluriformes; family Clariidae; genus Clarias; species Clarias fuscus. The sequence continues at coordinate 25,857,975 of CM059220.1, forward strand.
GCAAAATGATTGAATCTTACTCCAGGGTCTTACCTTTAAGTTCCGTAGCTGCTGTGAAGTTGGCAGACGATTTCCATCTTTCCTGCTGCTTCTTAAACTCCTGCACTTTGCAGCTGTACAGGCCTCTGTCATATCTAGTAATGCTGATGATCAAGAGGTTGTAGATCTTGCCCTGCTTCACTACTATTAACTTAATCTTGGGAGTGGGGAAACTCTTGCTGTAGTTTCCATAGAATTTGGCCCTCCTCGTGTTCACTTTGGCAAGGAGCTGCTCGTCTCCTCCAGACGCGGGATGGAAAATCCAGCGTAGCGCTAGAGCCATGTCTGATTTGTGCTGCTGGTTCACCTGACATGAAAGAGTGACGTTCTCACCCTCAACTGCCACCAGGAACGGAGATGGGGTGACCGTGGCATTAATGGCTGTGCAAACATCTGGAGATATGGAACAGTTTAGCTAGGTTAGATGAGGTTTAAATTAAAGTGGAGGAAACAAGTAGAAAAATGGAAAATGCCTGAAAATTGAGGTGAGCGTGGGTGGGAGGGGATTCCACATTCAATATCTGAAAATATTTTAGTCCCAGGTGAGCTAAATAGTCATTGTTCATAAGGATGTAATACATTTATTTTTGACAATTTAAAATATATATACTTTCCATATACTTTTCAGACCATAAGCACATGCCAGTATATGATTATAGAAACTTTATTAAAAAAAAAATATCACTGGATATACTGTACACTGATATAGTAGTATTTAACCATATCAACTGAATAGTACAAACAACAACAACAACAACAACAACAACAACAAAACATCCAAGCATCACTTCTGTTTTTTTTTTCATTCATCATTTATTTATTTAATGTTCTAAAATATTAAATATGAACACAAACGATAGATTGCTTTTTGGTTTTGGACATCAGACACATATGAACATTATGAATAAGTAATAATTTCATTCACAGTCTCGTGTCTGTCTACTGTCTGGTGCACAGACATCTGGCTTTTCTATTTAAAAGCTGACATTTTTCCGCAGACGGTAAGCACTTTCTTTTTTTATAGCCGAAGAAGTAAACACAGGATCCTGAAAGTGCCCCAATGCTCTAATTCCATTAATAGCAACAGGTATTATGGTTACATACACCTACACCGGCATGAATTTGGCTCGAGCGGGTGAGTTACAGTGTGGTAAATACAGTATTCTGGTTAGGGAGGAGTCGCAAGCCACAACAAAGTCAACAGCAAGAGAAACAGTCACTTTCTGCTTTAGGAAAGTCTTCCTGTGGAGCCGTTCATGTTTTTCGGAGAGTTTATATGAATAAGTTTAGCAGTCTAGAAGTGAGAAGTCTATTGAAGAATTTTAAGATTCCAAGTCTGTGAGGTTTAAATTGAACCAAACTAAAACTTAAATTGAACCAAACTAAAACACAAATGATTCAGTTAATTCAGCAAGGGCCCATTTATCATTTAGTGGCCCATTTAATGCCATTCGTTCACTACAAACTCTAGCACAAGCGTATATTTTTTTTATACGTTTTTTTTTATTTTATTTGATATCAGAATGTGCTTACCTCTAAGGAAGACACTAGTCAGGAAAACTGTTAACCCTGCACAGATCTTCATTCTCCAGTCTGACTGGCTCCATAAAAAAGTTCAGTGTTGCCACAGAAAGGCGCCTCGTCCAGTCTCTTTTCTTTTCTCCTTTTTTTTTTTTTCTTCACTCTGAAACCTGAGTCAGGGCATGTTCTGTTTCTACTTAGTCTACACCCTCGCTCCTCCTCCTCCTATTGCTCAAACACAGGCATCTCTCTCTCTCTCTCTCTCTCTCTCTCTCTCCCACACACACACACACACACACACACACATAGATTGCCCTCAGTAACCCTCGATGACTTTCTCTTGCATGGCAGTTTAGTTAAAGCCTACCTTATTTTTGCTTTTGGAGAGCAGTCCAGGGACAGAGTTGAAGCTCAGTTCAGCTTAACTGCCGCCGTCAGTGACCATCACGCCGTGACCTCCAGATCTTGCAGCATAAAGTGTAAGAACAGAGAGTTAAGAGTGTATCTGTTGGTCCTCAGTGACAGAGCTCTGTGTCCTGGCAATAGTCTCGACATCTGGTAAATCTATAATCTGCGTAGTCCTATTTATCTTTAAAATGAGGTTTTATTTCCATTTTGTTTCATTTTCATGTACCTAATCACTAAAAATAGATATTGACACATTTCAAACAACAATATCCTTTTACAAAAGTATGTGCTGACAGTGGCTGCATTTTATTTTAAACCTCAGTTAAAAATCAGTATAAAAAAAAAAAAAAAAAAAAAAACAGTAACAGGCGTATCGTTTTTCTTTTAAAGCATTTAATTTAATCGTAATGATTTACTTTATATATTTAAATGGATAGTTATTTAATATTCGTGTTACATGATTAGACTTCAATATCACAATATCAGAGGAAAAAAAAAATACTTTCCACTTTCTTCAGGAAATAAAGATGTGACATCTTGAGGCAAGTAAATGTTTCAGAAGCTAAAGTTGTAAAGCTGTCATAGACAACTTGTGAAAAAAAATAATAAAACCCAATTTTTTAAGTTAAACTTTTAAATTATTAACCAATAAAATGCTGGTTTTGAAGGGCTGCAATAGTTATATTAAAGTTATTTAGCTGAAACGTTTATGTCCCAGATCTGTGTCTAACCTGTCTCTGTGTCTTAAACCTTCCAGAACATGTCCAGATGTTTAAGCCTCAATTTACTAAAAACTATGGTTCTGGCCCCCTATAGATTTTCACACCAGTGATTACCCTAGAAACGCCATAAATACGCCCTGAGAATGAGCTCATTTATAGTACATGGTGTATTTATGGCCTCTGGGACTCTTCGGATTTCTACAGTCAGCTCGGAACAGCAAATACTGGAACAGCAAGCCCAATTATTTAGTTTTCCCTTTACTGAAGACATTTTGGTTTGAGATGAAAAGATAAATATGAGGCAATGGATCAGAGCTTCAGATATTATTTCTTAATATTCTCACCTAGGTATGGTAAAAAAAAATAAAAAAATAAAAAAAAAACACCATTTGTTTAAACCCACCAATTTTTTCAAGTGATCAAAAATATTCTCCGACATGTTGGCCAGGTGTGTCCTGTCAGATAGAGTGTTTAAACCGTAAACAGGTACAGTATGAATGCCAGATTTAGTTTAAATCATTGGTTTTCCCTTTTAAAATGCCAATGAAGATCATCAGAGAGCGTTCTGTGGGAGAAAAACACCCCATTTTTGAACCTGAGAAAAAGAGAAACACTAGTGGCATGGGCGATACAACAAATTGGAATTTTCTAAAAACGAAAGAAACTTAAAACCGGACATTCAAAAGGTCAGCCAATGAAAACTTCAACTTCAAAAAATGAAAAAAAAAAAAAAAAACCTTTGTGAGAACTGTAAGAAAAAATCCAAAAACCACAGGCAGTGACGTCACCAGCAACCTCCACAGGGCAAGGGTGAAGTTATCACAATCAACCGTTTGAAGAAGACTACAGGAGGAGAACTGTGGAGGCCCACACCGCAGGATGCCGACCACTCATCAGCACTAAGCAGAAAAAACAATTTTCGAGCCAAGATTACCCTTTACCAACGTGAAGGAAAGGCGTGAAAGGAAAGTGTGTAAAAATGAAAGGATCTGCTCATTAACCAAAACATACAAGCTCGTGAATTAAGCATGCTGTGTGTTGTGCAGTGCAGCGCATGCAGTGTTATGAACTGTGTTTGCATGGCTGCTTCTGGAATGGACTTTTTTGATCATCATGGTAACAGAACATTCCAATCTAATGGGTAACCAGAAGGGGAACAGAAGTAAACCCCAAAACCTGGCAAAAAAACATACACACAGGATGGAGACGAGGCAATATTGTTATCCACCGTGCCCCGTCTCCCCAGCAAACATAAATGATATTTTGTTTTATTTGAAACTTTGTGTAGCACTGTTAACTACATACAGAGTCAGACAAAAAAAAAACCTTATAAAAAAAAAAAAAATATATATATATATATATATATATATATATATATATATAATACTAAATTTATTGATAGAAGTTATATATACTTATTCAGGGGTTGGACAATGAAACTGAAACACCTGGTTTTAGACCACAATAATTCATTAGTATGGTGTAGGGCCTCACCATTTTTATTTTTTTTTGCAGGCATCAATTCGTCTTGGGAATGACAGATACAAGTCCTGTACGGTGGCCAAAGGGATTTTGAGTCGTTCTTCTTAGAGAAACGTGTTCAGGTCACTACGTGATGCTGGTGGAGGAAAACGCTCCTCCAAAACACCCCAAAGTGGCTCAATAATATTTAGATCTGGTGACTGTGCAGGCCATGGGAGATGTTCAACTTCACTTTCATGTTCATCAAACCACTCTGTCACCAGTCTTGCTGTGTGTATTGGTGCATCATCATCCTGATACACGGCGCTGCCTTCATGATACAATGTTTGAACCATTGGGTGCACATGGTCTTCTAGAATGGTTCGGTAGTCCTTGGCAATGACACGCCCATCTAGCACAAGTATTGGGCCTACAGTAGGGAATGCCATGATATTACTGCCCAAACCATCACTGATCCACCCCCATGCTTCACTCTGGGCATTCAACACTCTGGGTGGTACGCTTCTTTGGGGCTTCTCCACACCGTAACTCTCCCGGATGTGGGAAAGACAGTGTCAAACACTTAAATTTAACCATGAAACCTCCAACACTAAACTGACCAGTGTTTCAGTTTCATTGTCCAACCCTGTATATACTGTATATATATATATATAAAAAAAAGAAAAGAAAAAATATTTTTATCTTTTCATGTAGTTGAAGATACAAGTGTACTTTTTGGGACATGTGCGTAAAACTAAAAAAACTAACACAGCATTGCATAAAAACAATATCCTTGTGGTGGTGATGTGATGGTCTGGAGCTTTGCAGCCTCAGAACGATTCGCCATGGAACCATGAATTCTGCAGAAAACCATGAAGGAGAATATCCGGCCATCACCCTAATTGCAGGGTGACACAACCAGTTATAAGGTTTAAGAGGCAATAGCTTTTTCACATACTGTAGGACCAGGTAGGGTTCAACAGCTTATTCGGATAAAATTTTTCAATCTATAAATAATTCACCAGAAGCCTTATGAGTGCAGTAAGCTGATACACAGAGGATCTGAATAGTAGAGTTTAGACTGCCCTCTTCTGGGTAAAGTATGATATTACAGTAAATGTACTGTACATGGACGTCTCTTCAGCTTCCAAAAGTGCAGAAACTTAAAATAGTAATCACATGGGCTATTGATCTGTACTGAGTTTTTTTTTTTTTTTTTTTTAAGACTAAAGTGCAGCTTTCTTTTTAACTCTCATAACATTTAGTATTTATATGAGTGGTATAATTTTAGGTCCTTCATGGAAACTAAATGTCGCCGCAGTTAAAACTGTTTTGTGTCTTGTATGTAAATTGAAGTCACTGTTATGGGAATGATTTTCATTTATTAAAAAAGAAAACTTTTGAAGGAGCTTGTTTCATGCTTAAACCTTTATGAAACTGCATTTGTTGCAGTAAAGGATTGAATGCATATGATTTCTTTAATAGAAATAAAGGCATTACATATGTTACATTACATACTGTAACAAAACAAAGAAACCTACAAAAAAAAAAAAAAAAAAAAAACGCCATAAAACTCTGTGCTGATCCATAGCTCATTCCTCTTGTGACCAGGTTTTGCTTCGGTGATCAGGTCCTGTTTTCAGCATCAATACTCCTAAAAGGAAAAGGAAAAAGTGTTCATGCCACAGTGTTTATGCTACCAGTGAAATAACATTTATAATATATAAATAATTGAGCAATAGAGAAAGTGAATAACTGTTTACCGTGAAAATACCCTTATTGAATCTTCTAAAAGAAACAACAAATCCCAATATTAGACTGGAGAATGATAGTATGTTACATGTTAAATATGCACTTCATGGTGTGTAATGAACTCGCCTGATTGCTCATTGTCCAGCATGTGTCTTTTAATCATGTAGATCTTTATTGCGAGGAAGCAGACAGAGAGAAATATACCAACTCCTATTCCTATTGCTGCGTATTTCACTTCTGAGACTCAGGGGGAAAATTAAGAGACATAAAATCATTTTAAAGAACCATGAGGACCGAACTGTAGGTGGAACTATACCTGATGTAACCGATGGCATGAGAGTGGTTAAATGCATGTTTTTTTTCAGTGGAATGAATATCAGACGTCTGATGTGGTTTCACATACCTGGTTCTTGTACTGGAGATGGGTCATCCGCTCTTACTCGTATGAAGAGTTTGACTACAAGACAGCACACGACCAAATTACACCACGCTATTGTTATTTAGGGCATTGACCTGCAAATTACATGCTTTAGATGCAAACAGGAAGTTGGGTTTTATGTAGAGTGGAGCGAGGAGTAAGATAAGATCTCTGTTATGTGCTGCTACACACTTTTCACTCGTGTCTGGTTTATTTAAGGCAGTGACGCATGAGCAGCACCTTTTCCTAAACTGTACTAGTGATAGTACTTTCTGTTCTTTTTCACATTTTAAAATGGATTCAACTGTTGAAATTGTCATGGTGAAATCATTGTCATGTTGAAATGATAACCCCCGGGGACCCTAAGCACTCTGGAGATGGTTTTCACTTAGGATAGCTCATTTTCCCCTCAGGAAGAACAACATCTCCCAGAGACTGCTGGTGTCTTTTTATTGTTGCTCCATTGAAAGTATACTAACATACTGCATATGTGTGTGGTACAGCAGCTGCACTGTGGCCCAGAGAACGGCATTGCAGAGGGTCATTACAACTGCCCAGAAGATCATCGGATGCCCTCTCATCAACTTGGAAAACTTACACAGTTCCCGCTGCCTTACACTAGCCAATAAAATTGTAAAGGACAATTCACACCCGGGACATAAACTGTTTGATCTACTGCCATCAGGCAGAAGGTATAGAGCATTACAAACCAGAACCAGTAGATATAAAAACAGTTTTTATCCTGGTGCAATAAATGTACTTAATGCTGCTATAAAAAAAGGTTCAATTATTGTGCAATAAGATTAAATTATTATGCATTAATATATACAACTGTGGATCGTGCAATAATGGAATGTATGCTGTGTGTGTGTGGTTTTTTTTTTTTTTTTTTTTTGCATTGATCGTGCAATAATGGAATGTATGCTGTGTGTGTGTGGTTTTTTTTTTTTTTTTTTTTGCATTGACGATTGGCACTTAAAATTTCGTTGTGCTTGTTGCAATGACAATAAAGACTATACTATACTATATACCACTGTATCTCCACATGATGCTGCCACCACCATGTTTAACTGAAGCAAAGGTTTTTAAAAAATTATGCCCAGTGCCTGATTTTCTAAATCTAAATTGTTCAATAGGTGGCAAGGCGGCGTACTGCTTAGCATTAATTGCTTAGCACACTGCTTAGCCACATTGCACCTCAAGGGTCCAGGTTCGATTCCCGTCTAAGGCCATGTTCTTCCCGTGGCTTGATGGGTTTCCTTTGGATACTCCAGTTTCCTCAAACAGTCTAAAGAAATACATATTAGGTTAATTGGTGCTCCCAAATTACCAGTAGTGTGTGAATGTTGACTGGAGGTCCTACCGCAGTCATAAAAGTTGGGAATGAACACAACGGTCACCATTGGCCTCCACGGTTCCTAGTTGGACTACAGTGGTTCCCAGATGCATGGAAGGAAATTGTTTAATATTTCCTTCTAATTGTTTAATAACTTCACATGGTTTGAGAGTCCTTCAGGGGCTTTGACTCTACCCAACTCATGGAACGCTGCAGTGATGGGTGTCCTTCTGCAAATCTCCACAAGTAAAAATCAGGATCCCGTTTATAGTGACCCTTGGGTTCTCGGTTATCTCTCTGACCAAGGCCATTCGTCCATGATTACTCAGCTTGGCTGGGCAGCCAGATCTGGGAAGACTGTTGGTTGTTCAATATCCTTCCCTAGATCTGTGTGTCTCGTGGGTCTAGGGAGAATTCTCTCAGTCTCACGGCTGTGTTTTTACTCTGAAAACACCTGTGTCACCTTATACGGACAGGAGTGTGCCAGTACTCGACTGGAGCGCCTAAATGAATTCATTGAAAAAAATTACGAAATGTACCCCGCCTCATGACTAGGGTCTCCTGGGATGCAAAGTAGAATGCAAAGACCTGTTTTTACTTTGCCATCATCGGGCATTATGCATAGAATCATAGTGAAAAAATTGAACCATTTTAAGACGAATTTTATAGTATACATAACAAAATGTGGAAAACCTTCCTGTCGGCACTGTACATCTGTGTGACTTTAGTTTATTCACGCACTTCAGGATGCACTTTATCCTGGTCAGGGTGGCAGGGATCCATACTACACTAGTTTATTGCAGGGGTCCATACGTACACATTTACACACTCATTCACACCTCGTGGCAATTTGTTGTACTCAGTCCTCCTTCGGCTTGTTTTTGAGAAGTGGGAGAAAAAAAACAGAAAACCTGGTAGAAACTACAGTGACAACTTTGGATAACGTAAATGCTCATGAATGACATTAATGCATGTAAAATTTACATTAATGTCCTTCAGACTTCAGATAACCACTGACATGGACATTTGAGATCAAGTGATTCTTTGACTTGATTGTTAAGTGATATAGATTTATACTATTCTTGGTTCTACTGATTCTTTGATCAAAGATCTAAACAGTTGACAGATAACATCAGGACTTATTATTCAGTCATGCACCTTAAAACATATTCCTTAAGATTATTGAGTTTAAGAGGTTTAATCATGGATTGATTCACTGTCATATGAGTCTCATCATTTGGTTTATATTGAGCAGATAAGGTAAAAGTGGAGTAGATGGTGGTCCACATGGTATACCAGGTCACTTGCTAACAACACGCTTGTCAGTGATTTCCTAACAATGGCTTTCTTTGTGTAATAAAATGTTATGTTCATAAATCTAATAAATCCACCAAAAGTCACATCTTATACAGTTGTTTTTAAACATCTGGGTCACTGCCAGATATGACTGTTTCCAAATTTTAACCCGCACAAACTGCCTGAATGGTGTCTGCAGCTGGAGAGCAAAATCAAGCTCAGATTAAAGGTATACAGTACATGCTCTGACAATCCTGATTATTCAACTACGATCCATATGAGATTTCTGGTAACTACCAGAAACAGAAAAAAACATCATATATATTATTCTTTGATACATTTTGTGTCAGTCAGGGTGTAAAGCTACAGTATTTGCTCCCCATTGAACCTCAGACTGAATCACAGAATTTTACTCCTTGAAGTCACCGTGATCATGTCCCCACTGGATTATGTGCTCATTGAATCTATTATCATTTTATACACAGTGCATTATTTATACTAGACTAGATCCAGATTATTTAGCTTTAATAGCTGCACTAATGTACCCAACAATGCACCTGTGCAAGAAACGAAATAAGGTAAAAAAAAAAAAAAAAAAAGGTAATTACTTACCAACAATGAAAACAAATGTAACGACATGGGAATATCTGGAAAGGTTGATCATATTTAGGCGCATTTAGTAAAAGTCTCTCTAAAGCGTGCGTTCTAGAGAAATGAAGCCATTTCCTGTTCATGTACTTTTGTAGTTTTCAGATCAAAGGAAGAGATAAAAATTCTTTGATGCTGTGGCTTTAGATTTTTCGACCCAGTTTTCTGAGCGCAGTACGCAAATAAAAGACTTGATACATGTGTGGCTGCACAGCACAACTCAGCGCCACCAGCTAGTACCAGCTTTCTGAGAAGATTACTTGGTTCTATGGTCATGAAGCAGATGTGATTTAATGTATGTACTGTAATACTCAGATTTAAAAATCTTGGCATACTCTGCAGCACAAGTGTGTGTGTGTGTGTGTGTGTGTGTGTGTGTGTGTGTGCGTGTGTGTGTGTGTGTGTGTGTGTGCGTGTGTGTGTGTGTGTGTGTGTGTGTGTGTGTACAGTTTGCTGTACGTGTGTGTGTGTGTGTGTGTGTGTGTGTGTGTGTGTGTGTGTGTGTGTGTGTGTGTGTGTGTGCGTATATGGGGGGGGGTGGTTGTATGTGTTCGCACGTCAATGTATGTAATATTTATTTTAGTTTATAATGTGGATAGACTCCTTTTTGACAGCCTGACCTCATATGGAAGGCAAGAATATGAAACCCTCCTGAGAACTCTTGTTGCCTTTGTTTTGAAACCCAAGCCTGTTTAAGAGGGACACTGGATAAGACTTGATGTGTGAGGTTTGCATAAGCTGTTTACACAATCATACACTTCAAAAGTGATTTCCAAGTGGCATCAGGTATGGGTTAATGACCTGTAGTAACAGGCTTGGCAAAAAGAGATTTGTAGAGAGAATCGTGTAAAAATGAAAAATTAAATGTGTTGGCTATTTTCAAGATAGAATCAAAAACTTGAGTGACCATAAGCAATTTCAGTACAGCCGTTAGTATTATTATTATTATTATTATTATTATTATTATTATTATTTTTTTTACCTATAATTCGTCAGGAGTCACTTTCCCTGGTGAGGTCATGATGTCAAGCTCAGGATCGCTGTGTGTGAGGTGGGAATGCACCCTGGACTGGAGTCTGTCACAGCACTCCGTGCTTATACTCTTTCACACCCAGGAACAAAGAGAAGCTTCACAAGCCTTTGGTATGTCTACTTTGTCTCCTTTGATGGCAATATAAATAGTAGGACTAGGACAATCTACAGTACTTCTATTCAAGAAACATTGATTAGAAGAAATATTCATCCACCAGCACAGCTGGACTGGAACAAGAACAACAACAACAACAAAAAGTTAAATCAGCCCTAGCATGTTTTATCCACTCAGTCCACGACTACTGCCCAGGATCCGTCCAGGTGGACATCTACTGTACAGTAAAAAGAAAAAAAAAATATTGAATTTTTTGTAATTTACTTCAAATAGTGAAACTCTCATATATTCTACATTTACTGTAATGTAAAGTGAAATATTTAAAGACCTTTTGTTTCATTTTAATGATTACAGTTTGCAGCTCATGAAACATACAGTATCTCAAAATATTATAATATTTTCTAAATAAGATTTAGAAAACTCAGAATACAGAAACTTTTAAAAAGTATTATGTTAAGTGCCTCCGAGTGGCGCAATGGTAAAGCGCTCGTCCTATCATCCGGAGATCGCCAGTTCGAATCCCGGGTGATGCTGTAACCTCTCGCAGCCGGAGGTCTAGAGAGAGCTGATTGGCCGAGCTCTCTCAGAGGGGAGGGATGAGAGGTACATAGTGCTCCTACATTAATCACAGCTCTACAGCCAATCAGGGGCGTCTGTGAGCTCGCGCAACGGAAGGAGCGGATAGCGCTGCCCTATGTGTTGCTCCGCCCCCAACGGTGCGTGAGCGAGCAGTTCGAAAAGATGCGGTCGGCTGGTGTCACGTGGTTCCGAGGAAACACGCGATAGTCTTCGGCCCTCCCGGGTGAGTGGTAGTAGAAGCCTTAATGTGGGAGCGCCCCCTAGTGACAGTGAGGAATTGGACACGACTAAATTACGGGAGAAAATCAGGGAAAGAAATCCAAAAAAAAAAAAAAAAAGTAGCATTTTAATTTTTGCACTTAGTATTTGCTTTTGTGTGATTGATCTTAGGAAATATTTGTATATTTTTATATTTTTATATTTTAGATACTGGATTTTTTTTTTCATTTTTATGATTAAAAATCTAAATTTATGATTTTTAATCATAAAAAAAAAAAAAAACTAGTAAAGAAAAAAAAAGTTGAAATAATTTACTTAATGATTTATTAATGTAAAATATATAAGCATATTAAAAAATAAAATAAATACCAAAAAAAAACATTCCACAAATTTATTGAGATGTGCTGTATACACAGACATACAGTATCTGTTATGATGAAGCTACTCCTTACTGATTGAATTACCGTCTCCTCCTCATTCAGCCTGCCACTCTGGCCATCATCATCGCTTGCAGTACACTGCTGCTCTTCTCCATGACTCGCTACCTGCTCTTCTACTGTACATCATGATGATGAGAGCAGTCCCCATCGCAAACGTGTCTTAAATCTTTGTACAGTTGGTGGCATCCACATCCCAACATTTAAGCTTTCTCTAGTGTAGGTTTTCCTCACCACCTTTTCACTTATGTCTGTCCAGTTTAACATGTGAGATGGAAAAGAAGGGGGAAGTGCTGGCACGAAATGATTTTATATAGGCAGAGCAAGATTGTCATTTGATTGGGCGAATGCTATCAGAATAGAAGACAAATCAAATGGGCCACTGTCCCGGCATGATTCTCCAGTCCTTGGCAAATTCCAAAAAAAATCAAATATATATATATATATATATATATATATATATATATATATATATATATATATATATATATATATCAGCTGTGTATTATCATAGTAATCAATAATGTATCAGTCCTGGAGTACAACCCACCATGTATCTAGCCCTTCTTACCAGTCATGTTAACAGGAACATCTGCACAGTCATGCATTTATCCAAACAGGGAATCATGTGGCAGAAGCACGAGCCATAAAATCATGCAGATTCAGGTCAAGAGCTTCAGACGATGCTCGAATCAAACAACAGAAATCTTACCATGACTTTGAACCGGGCGTGTTGTTGCTTTGATTGCTTGAGAAACTGCAGACCTCCCGAGTGGGGTTATCACACACGCAGTAGGTAATTCTATGGAAACCTTAAGAGAGATTGTAGTGAATGAAAATCCCAGGAGATCATCAGTTTCTGGACTTGGTTTCCTTCACAATCAGCCCTTTCACCCCATCATTACAATGATTATCAATCATCCAAAACAGAAATTTGAAAACCTAAAATCCTGCAATCTGTTCTTCTCTTTCACTCTAAACAATTGACAAATCTGTTTACTTGTATCATTTACATAACCTAGGACTCAAATTCTTGGAATAATAACATACTGTAGTGTTTGTCGCCAACTATCACATGATTAATTTGAAGAAATGAATGACGTTCACGTCTCCATCCGCCTGGCAATCACATTAACATGGCAGACTCGGAAACCTTCTGCTTTCACTCGGCACTGTTTATAATCCCAGCATCTGTTTTCCACCAAAAATGCTGATCATGCCATTGGGGGCGGGGTGACAGGGCTTTTGAAAGGCAGCACTTAAACAGGGTGGAGACATAACATAGAAATATAAATGATGATTTATGAGCCTATGATTTTATTTATTTTGGACGTTAATTTAAACCATATTTTAGTAAATTTTGAAAATTGTACTTTGGCAGCTGTTGCCATTAAAACTAAAGCATTTTAGCCATTATTTATTTGACTGTTTGTATATTAACATGTACAAGGGCTCAGGATTGTGCAATATAGAGTGACGCATCCTTTTGTCAGCACAAAATATCATTCATAGTGCTACAATTTAGGAATCTGATAAACACATGGGTCATGCTTGTTGTGTTGAAATAGCCGTATGTGATTACTTAACTGGTTTCTTAACTGGTACCTCCATATATCTACAGTATACATGAACCTCTGCTATGCAGAGTATAAAGATAGAGAAATGTACGGGGAAAGATACATTGAGAAATTGAAAAATTGAAAAATTTTGTTTTTCAGAAAATCTCTTAATTGTTGCTCTTTGTCTCCAAGGCTGGGGGGGGGGGGGGTTTGAATCTCCCCTCTAGTCTATGTGTGGGGTTTGCATATTGTCCCTGTGCTTTGTGGGTTTCCTCCAGGTACTCCAGTCTCCCTACAATGTCCAAATGTCCAGGTATTTCCAAATAACCCATGGTGTGTGAAGTGTGAGTGTATGTGCTTGTGTGTCTCCTGGCCCCTGTAACCCTGGGATGAATGGATCATACCGTACAATTACAATTAAAACTGAACACTTCATTTGAATTAACTTTATATTTGTCATATTTTCCTAAACATTTATCTATCAAATTTCTATTTGATAAAAAAAAAAAAATTAAATATACCATTAATATTTGGTCAAACTGTATTCAGCGTTCAGTACAGATTTATTTACTGTATTACTCTTTTTTGCAAAGAAATCAAATTCAGTTTGCGATTCTATAATGGAGAGTTTGAGCATTTAAGTTCAGTACTCGTCAGATATACATCACTGCACAGGGAAATTCTTTATTCTTTGAATATCCCAGCGTTGTTAATAGGCAGTGGTCAGGGTTAAGGGCCTTGCTTAAGGGCCCAACAGCGGCAACCCGGCAGAGCTGGGGCTCTCAGATTAGTAACTCAGAGCTTTAACACACATTTTAACCATTAATCAAATTAGTGTAAAGAAAATTACCTTTTTATTATACTCTTTCTTTCTGTTTTCTCTTCACTATACAATCAGTATCTGTATTTTAATAAAGTCACTATATGGAGGAGTGTATTGTTAATTTTGTTGTCACTGTACAGCACATGCCCATACAGTTGGTGTTTGACTGCTGTTTTCTGATTCCATGTAGATCCCATGCAAAGGATGTCTTTTTACCCATGCTGCACTGCACGTGGCCCATGTGTGGATGTCTGTCACTTCAAACACACTGGGCTTGCTTTTGCCACTAAGTTCCTAGGAGGGAATGCAGCAGTGCACCAGTTGTCCTATTATAGCCCTGCCTTCCTGCTTGGAATAAGACTTGACACAAGAGCCATTTGGACGACTCGGTTGCTAAGGGTTAAGAGCCATCTGCCTTTCTCCATCTGATCTGCCTGTGACCCAGGCCCTAGCAGATAGTAGAACAGCACCAGATTTATTCGATATTCCAGCTGCTGACACGGCCCAAAGATGGAGCGTGAGTTTAAAATATTAGAAGTGGATTTTTCCATGCTGGGAAATGTGAATCATAAGTGCAATTAATAACCGAATCAATTCAATTACTATTTCCAGGTTCTGTTTCAAAGGGCATGTTTAAATATGCCAGATCAGCAAGGTCGCTGCTCTTGCCGTCTTCTGCTCGTCTGCGCCTTTCTGACTGACTGTTTGGCCGAGCTATGGAGGATATGACGGAAGGAGGTTCAGGCCACTAGTGCACAAAGTACATGGTGTTTGAAATAGAACAGCATAAATAACATGACAGCATAACGAGCATGGCACGGTGCAGTAGTGAAATATGAGAGGCTTTAGGTACAAGTCATAACTAATGTGTGACCAGAGAAATAGTGTGATATAAATAAGTTTAGATTTTAAATTGATGTTTTAATTAAAATGTTTTAAACTAGCAATTTTTGCATATTAAAACTAGAGTTGCATACAGTATAAGCAGTGTGAGTGATAACCAAACCAAGCCTCTCAAGGACATCAGATTCCTGTTGCCACTTATTCCACACTTAAATTGTGTGACACTTGCTCAGTTGATGCAAGTGGCTATATTTGACTCGGCTGTGTGCAAGAGACAAATGAGTCACACAACCAGACTCGGTGCAGCCACCTATACCCCAACAGCACATGTGAGAGTAAGGCAGCTCTGAATCTTCCTGAATAGCATCTCTTTAGGGGGCAGAGAGGTAATAAGGGAACAGCCAGCGATGGCGCTTATGCCCCAATACCAAAATAGCAGATGAGTGCTCACCAGGTTCTTCCCATACTCCAACTGTGTTCAGCCTCGCTCAGCTACTACGGTTATTCTGGTAGGCTCTGCTTTATATGCTCACTTCCATTTTTTTTAAAATTTTTTAAATTTTTTTGTCCCAAGGATTTCTACCTTACTTTTCACTACACATCCTTTTGAAGAGACTGCTGTACTTTGTTAAACAGGCCAGCTCTGTATGGATTTCTGATTGATTCTGGATTCTAGAAACCTTGCTCCATGTATTTGCTGAAACATGAGAAATGGAAACCCAATCAATAGGTAAGACACAAGTCATTTGTTTTTCATTATCTGATGAATAGTACACTGTAAGACATACGTCGCACTTTGCTATATACAAAAGATTGATTCCAAGTTTTTTCCCCATGGGAAAAAAGTATCTAATGGCTTAAAAATCTAAACAGTTCTAATGAGTTAGAAACTAATGACTTCCATTGTAGGCAAAACTTATACATTAGCATATAGTACTTAAAGATCTATTTTTTTTTAAATTACGTTTCATTTATTGTTTAAGTGTTTAATCTTTTCTAGCGCACTCACTGAAATACTTTGAAATTCGAATTCAAATTTTTCATATCTCATTTTTATGTTGCATATCAAAATCAGTGAAGTTTCCATATATAGAATTTGGTAACTTCGCTGGGATTTGGCTATATATATCGCTATCTATCTATCTATCTATCTATCTATCTATCTATCTATCTATCTACTGTATACATACTGTACGTGTGTGTGTATTTTTGTATTTTGCATGTTTAAGATAGTATTTTTATTATCAAGTGCGGAACCATATATGGTAACCTTAACTGACCTCGATTTGCAACATATAAACGGCAACAATGAATCATTTTGAAAAAAAAAAAAAATCACAAAACATAAAAAAAAAGCAATTTCCAAATATTTCAATGAATGCCCTTTATGGAGGAATATGATTCCTCATCTTTTTAGGATAATACTTTTCACTAAAGGTATTTATATAAATATATTAAAACAACAAAAATAATAAAAAGTCACATTTATTTAAACATAAAAAATGTTTACAAATACAAATAATAATGCAAAAAAAAAATTTATAAAAAAAACCTCCCAGGGAAGTTACCAAGATGTAATCCCTTAAGGGTTAAAACATATAGTGCATGTTCTATATACAAAGATACAGCATGCCATTTATCAACTGATGATTGTAATTCAAATTTGATTTTGAGGTCCTAAATTCAAAAGAAAACAATATTTTCCTGGAGGTTACTGAGGTCTTATTTCAGTAGCATAGTTTTTGGTTACATGTAAATAACAGATGCAGGGAAGACATCCAGACAGCAAGTTGATATGAAATTATGAGCACTGGAAAATAGTTGTGGCGTCCAAATTCTCTTGGCTGCTTTCTTTGGTCATGTTTCATAATGTCTAACATTCAAAATTATAGTTGTAGGTATGAGCTTTGAGGATTTCTGCTCCTCTAAGAAAATGTATTGGTGTTTTGCCTGGAATTGTACTGGTGTGATTTCGTTCTGTTCGCAATATATTATGCTTTAAGGCAAAAAAAAATAATAATAATAATCTAAATTATGTAAAGTGTGAACATTTGGTCTCAGAAAACCATAGGAATCATAGAGTTCCATAGCTTTCTTGTGTGCGTGTGTTGTTGTTGTGGTTTTAGTTTAGTGTCTAAAATTAAAGTATGAACTGGGATAATAACCTGAAACAATACATTGACCACAGGCAGGTCTTGTGCATCATGTGAAGTCTGAGCTATTTTAGTGAATCCCATGGAAGGGAATTGCTTATCTTCATGCTTGTAGTCATGCTGCTGCACATGGCTTATGTGTTGGGAAAGGCAGATAGGCATCCAGGCGCACCTAAAAATAGTTTATGCGTGGCTCAGTGTAGTTCTCTAAAATGTACTTGTGCACTTTAACCTTCTGGTTTAACATTCAGAAAGGAAGGCTGTCATGAAGAGAGGTAATTTTACATAAACTGGTGTCTCTTTGCTTTTCTTTAGGAACGTCATGAGGTAGTGAAATTATGGTGGCCATGTAGGATGTTACAGACATCAGACTGAAGTACATGGATTATTCATTCATCATGAGCTGCACAGAGAAACAACATGTGAGCCGTAAATCAAACATGAAGCACCCTTCGAACCTGGACAGTTTTATGGATGAGGCAGACCGAGAGGTTATGAGCCTTACAGACCGCGCCTTTAAGAGCCTGTGCATCGGTGATGAGGCAATCTACAATGACTCAGAGCTTTTACCTTCTCCAGTTGACTGTCACAAGCCAGTAGCTGAAGAGAAAACAAAAAAGCATGGAGCTCACCGTCCAAATGGAGTGTACAACACAGCCTGGCAAATAAATAAAACCACGGCAAAGATGTCATCACTTTTTGCTGCATTTGTAGCCAAGAAGAACAGTGACACAAAAATGACAAATGGGGACTCATGGGACAAATCAGCACTGCTTAGCATCCAAACAGAGCTGTCTTCAGATTATCCAAACCAACTTACTGCTGAACAGGTCAAGGGTCATCGTAAGCACTCTGGAAAAGGAACTGTTAATAAATTGATGCAGGAAACAAACTCCTCAAAGTCATCAGCGAAATCATCTAAAAATCAACACAGCAAATCTATTAAGCTGAGAAAACTGAATATCAAAAACTTTTTTCTACACAGTGAATTCAGCCCATTCCAGTCCTGGGGAGACTTGAATAGGTTTGGACTGGAGAACATGGAGATGTTTCCATGCGATAGCCCAGCTGGATTGAATGAATCCCCAGTTTACAGAGAACTGAACAATTCGAACAGATTACATGTACCAGAGCCAAAGCAAAGGGAGACAAGCCAAAGCACCTCACCTTTGGAACCTCAAAATAAGTCTAAATCTGATTTATCACAATGTAAAACTCAGACATTGACAACGGTGCCTTCGATACCGGACAAAAACTCTGAGCAAAATTTCCAGAAACTAACAAACATTCAGAATGAGACTGTCCACCCACAAGTGCTGTTGACCTCCTCTGGATCGTTCCAGAGGTGTCAGTCTGACGGGGACCTTCCTGCTCCTTGGAGGAAGAGTCGAAGCAGGGCAAAAGGTGTCGCCCAGCCACTTATCAGTTTAACTGCCTCAGGAAGGTCGAACACTGAGGAAGAAGGTGCAATACAAAATAAAACTCAGGTCAGGACAGTGGAAGAAGCAACCTGCTTAAATGTAACTCCATTCAGTATTTCACAACTGTTGACTCCAGTCATACCCTCCAGGCACGGTACAGGAACCTCAGAGATACTGCAGTCTCTTCACTCACCTGGGGCCCCCGATATCCCAGCACTTCATGAGAATGACATTTGTCAATCACCTGATATCAAACGAGAAGGATACAAATCCAAGGCGTCAAGTTTGTTATTTAATCTTAAGGACAATAGGAAACGAGTCAAGGCAACATACAACCCAGCACAGTTTAAAGTTTTAGATGCAGCTGAGCAAAATAAGCTGTCTCCACTGATTGAAAAGGATGTCACCAAAAATACTCATAAAAGTCCAGAAATTACAGATGCTGAAACCACATCAGCTGTTCAGAAAACCAATTCGAATCCAAGGAGCCCTGAGACTGCAGACACGCAAAGCTCACAATTCAGCAGTCATATAAATAACGCATTGCCAGATGACTTTTTGGGACTTAGTCTACTGCAAGATTGTAATAGAGACTCTATACATTCAAAATCAAAAACAAATCCCTTGGCTAAAGTTACATACCCATCTTTAAATTTGTACCGGAAATCTAGTCCAGCAGATTTGAATACTAAAACCATGCCAGGGGATGTCCATGGCGCTCATCCTACAATAAATAAACGTGCTGAACAGAAGCTGAACAAAGAGAAGGACAGTAAGGAACTGCAAAGAAAACATCAATTGACTAATCCAGATATAAACAACGTTAGCAATAAATCTACTAAGCAGAACCATGATGAAACTTCAAACAAGGCAATAAATGAGAAAAACAATGTTGTAAATCGGAAGGAAAAATGTGTTCCTGCTGTATTGAAGAAGCACACTGCACAAAAAGATACCTTGGCCATTTCAGGTAGTAGGAATGAAGAAAATATGGATACAGGAGGAATATTTAAGGTAGATGAAACGCCTATCAAAAATAAAGAAAGTAACAGGAAGGAAACAATGCCCAAACATTTATTTTCTGCAAGACAAAACAACTACATCAAAAATCAAAGATATGTGAATGTAGATGAAGCTAATAATGAAGGATGTGAATACTGGCAAGAGAATGTGATTGCTGCAGGAAGAGATGAGCCAGGAAAGGGGGAATTGAACGTAGATGTGTATAAAGGAAATGGACAGGAACATAGGGACACTCCACGTATTAAAGACAGTGCTACAAATGATGCTCTTACAAAAAATTATCAAGGAATACCATCCCAGAAAGATCCAGGTATAGACACTGAAAAAGGAGCAGCCAAAAATGATGCCTCCTCTATGAAAGGAAACACATCAGCCAAAATAGCACTGTTCAGTTTAAAGGAACAACCACTGAATATGGTCCCGGGCTCAAAGAAGAAGAACATAATAAAGGATAAGTATGAGCTAGCCACAGTGGCTTTAGAGAAAAGGATAGCTGAGAGAGAGCAAAGAGAAAAGCTAAGTGGTAGGCAAAGTGAGCAGGATGTACCCAATAATCAAGAGAGCATGCTAGCATCAAATCCGAAAAAAGGAGGTCAGAAAGCCATTTCGGATTTTACACCAACTTGCCAAAACGGTCGTAGCATGTCAGGCATAGACACCTACCATGGTGAAGGTCATGTGCCTGTGTTAAAATTAGATGAACCTTATAAGCAGGAAGGTGCTGCAGAGCACAGCCCAAGGAGACTGATATTTACAGACAGGGACAGATCTGACAAACATGGTCAAGAAGGTGATATCAAGTCAATGGCTGATTTAACTCAACTTACAGAAACAGCATGTATGTCTACAAATATAAGCCTTGATCAAGAAATCTCAGAAGTTCAGGACTATATGGACAGTAAGCTCAGAAGAATGGGTGATGATTTTGAGGCTTCTGACCACACAAAGATGGGCTCTTGTAAACCTGAGGCACCTCCTAGAAGAGAAAGAACAAATTCCCAAAGTGAAGACATAGACGTGTATGAAAGTGAAAGAAAGGAAGAGGTAGGGAGTTTTGAGAAAGACCGTTTAGTGAAAGAAGCCAATATATCTAATTTACCAGAGGATGAAGGACCAGTAAAGGGCCATGTGCCATCACTTATTGAAAGAATTGACGGAAACCAAGTAAGGCCAAGGTTAAATGTCCAAGAATGTTCGAGGCAAGGAGATGGTCTCATGGACTATCCTGGGAATGACTATTTAAAACAAAATGCATTTTCACCAAAGGATATGGTGGGTTTTCCTGACGTTGAAGGAATTTTAACAAAAGTTAATCATGATGCAAGAGATAAAGAATCAGACAACAAAGAACTGCCTGACAAAGATTCAAAACTAGCCATCAAAAATGAAGAAATGGCTGAGAAATTTCAAATTGATGATAAAGATGAATGCACAATGAATGCAGTGGACAAAAATCATGTGACCGGAACAGAGAATGAAAGTATTTCTGATATTTTTAGAAAAACAGGTGACCAGAACAAATCTGAAAGTCATAGTGAAAACCGTAGCAAAAAGAATTTAACTGACTATTTTGGGAAATCTGATGAACCTGATGTTGAATCTGAGCAAATCTTGAACTTGGTAACCCCTAAAAGTGCTTCAGTGGATAGGGTAACCCTTTATGATATTCTTTATCAAGCTGAACCTCCATTGTCAGATGATGTGAAACAAATAGAACAGGGCAATGTATTGTCCAAACTATCAGAGGACTCCTCCTTTATGCAGAAAACAGAAGAGTCTCCATCTCTGAATGAAGGTGAAGAAAGAAAATGTGAGAATTTAGACACAACAGATTCCTGTTCCAGTAGCAACTCTAAAAGTAAATCCCACAACTCAGACGTGGCAGTTCCTCTTCCCAAAGATGTGGAAAAAGGAGGGTGGGTGCACTGTTTGATTGAATCAGCTCGCAATCTAACACCAACCTGCCAGTCGAATGGCTCCTCTCCCATACTGGGAAAACCTGCTTTATTCAAAGTGAAAGACAACACTTTCAGTGCATCCCCTGTTACCAAAACTGTAAGACCAACACTCCATAAAACCATTGCAGGAGTAACACAGCCATGGTCTCCTAGAGAAAGCTTAAGTGGGTCAGAAAGAGGTGAAGAAGATCAAGATCTTTTCAAAGACGTTGTGGATGTGCATAGTTCAACTTTGCCCTCCACACCTGTCCGAGTCACCCAGCCAATCCAGTCATCAATACAGGTTTTGCCCCCTCCATCCTTTCAACCTACCACAGAACACAGGGAAAAGGGGCTAATGGATAGTTCCACTGTGCCAGAAGAAGAGAAGTGGCCATTGGCTATAAGCTCAGTTTCAGCGGAAAATGAGGGTTATGAACAAAGTGCAGGAGACACGGTGGAGGCGATTACGTTCAAGACTGCACCTAGAGACAGCACAGAGGGATCAAAAGCACCAAGTGAGAGATCTGAATCAGTTTGTAGTGGCATTGAAAATCAGCTTCAGGGCAAGCCACCTGCTGTCCCTCCAAAATCGGAAAAAGCACTGCGTCGTGCCATGAAGCTGACCACAATGAGGATTCACAAAGCAGAGGCCAAAAGTAAATCAGAGCGAGGTCGGAGCAGCGAGAAGGGTCCTAGTCAGAAACGTGAGAGGAGGCACCACAGTAGTGACAAACTCCTCAGTGACAGATCATACCAAAAAGAACTAAGTATGGACAGAGGTAGCAGTAATCAAAGCACTGGTGATTGCACCAGTGAGACATTTCCTCCAAATCCTAACACAGGTGGAAGGTATGCCACACAGCATAATAAATCAAGCAGCCGTAGAAAGGAGAAAGAGACTGGAAGGAAACTCCAGCATGGACGTCATAGCAGTCTAATCAATACTGATAGTGATTCCATGGGTTGTGCGGATATAAATAAAAAAGAAAATCATTCGCAACACAAAGATCAGTTTGATACCCAGGATATAAACGCTGACTCTCAGAGATTGGGACGTACCAGTGAGAAATACCAACCGCATAAGATGTACCGCAGGGCTCAAAGTTTGGACAGATTTTCAAGTGGCAAACATGAGCACATGTTACTTAGTTCAGAAAATCCAGCATATAAAACTAATCCAGAGACAATAAAGAAACTGGGCCCAGCGCAGACAGCACCTTTGAGACAAAATAGCATTGAGCACACTTATGGCTCTCCAGCAAACAACTTACAACATTCTTTCCCAATGACTCAAAGGAAGCTTCTGCAGGATCTTGATTCTGGACAGTACTTTGTGGTGGACATGCCAGTGCAGATCAAGACAAAAACCTTCTTTGATCCAGAGACAGGAAGATACGTCCAACTGCCAGTCCAATCACTTGAAGGGTCTGTTCCACGGGCACAATCTGTAGAAATTGTGAATGCACCTCCACTTATGCTATATCATGGCTTTGTTCCAGTGCCTGTCTCATCCTTACAATAACCAAAATCCACTTTAAAAGCATTTGTCTGCATATTTGGTCTTATCTTAGGCCAGTGAAATAAGCATGACGAGCTTTATCGAAAGTACAAAAGAGAGTCTCAGCCCTACCTGTAAGCAGTGTGTGTATTGAAAGAGCACTTTTAATTAAATGTGATCAGAATGTGATTGTGTTTGAGTCAAGTACCCTATTATTACATTCTCATGGAAAATTAGGATTCTATTCTCATGGGGGAACCTCAGCCACCAGGGGGCACAAGCCAGTACACTCTCAGGCTAGATAAAATGCGGAGGGTTGCATCTGGAAGGGAATCTGGTGTAAAAACCTGTGCCATATCAAACATGTGAATCGAATTGCAGCCCCAATAAAAAGAACAACGACATAGATGTTGATAAATACAATTACATTATAGACCAATAAATGGTCTTGGAATAAAGCGAGTCTGAATTCAGGCATTAGTATTTTTGTCATAAATTAACATATATACAGTATGTTTTATACATGTTTTGCTCCTAGTTCTAAAACATAATAGTTTTCCTCCTACATTTGGTATTGGCCTTTGGGATTTTCTAATGATTATGTATTTTATGATGTTGGACTGGGTTATTATGCTATTACGTGAATGCATAAAAATAGTGATTTTACATTGTTGACATTCTTTGCCATAAAGTTACTTTTGCAGATGATAAGATGCACTGATTAAATAGAGAAAAGTGAAAATATTGGCTTTCTGTCTTAAACGGCATATTTAAAGGCTTAATTAGATGTTACCTATGTGTTTGGTGTATTTATGTAATAATTTGTGTATTTTGAAATGATTGATTGATTAATTGATTTCATGAGGCTGTGTTGCTGGCTTCATAAGATGTAAACCATTCCAATAAAAACACTCAAAACATGTCTAATATTTCATATTAAGTAAGAATGACCAGTTTTAAGTGACTGGTCTGAATAAACTACTGTTTAGATCAATCAATGTCCATGTTTAGTTGTTAACTGTGTTGTGCATTTTCTCCTCAAACACGTTTGCTCAGAGATTTGTAACATACCAGGTCAGGTCAGAAAATTATGCACCCCTCTAATAACATGAAATAAACATCTAATCATGATTCTAGATCTCGGCACTGCCAGTCGCCAATCTTTGTTGATTGCAGCCCGTACACGTTCAATATCATCAGGTGCTCAGGCCTTCCAGACCGTGGTTTTAGAACTTTAAACTTTCTTGACCCTCTTTGAAACCACCCTTTCTTTGTGCTGCACTCATCGCATCGTCCCTGAAGGCCTTCTGAAACATCCATAAGGTGTCTATGGAATGTTCAAGCTAAACACAAAAGTTGATGCAGAATGGTTGCTCACATTTTGAATGTGCCACAGACACTCAGTTAAATGCATCTTGCTACTAACTTATAGTAAAGTTGCCATTGCTCACTCATGCACGTTACAGTGCACTCTTTTTGGCCACCAGATTGCATCGATGCGCAACTCCATAGATTTCCCACGCATTTTTCTCTGAGTTATCTACAGTACCTATGTGCAATAACTTACAGTAAATGTAGGTATGCCATAGAGGTCTTAGATCTTTTTCTCAGATGTTACTACGGTATACAATGATTATAATGAAATGATTGTAATAAATAATTACAATTATTTCATAAGTGTCAAAAGCCTTGATCAATAATTACATTAAGTTTATGCAAAGAGTCAATAGGTGAGCACTACCATCACCCCTGTGTCTACCAACAGTAAAGTATCCTTTATATGTGAGGTTGCGTCTCAGCCAAGGGAGTGGGCTCATTCACAATTTTACCTAAGAGTACAGATATGAATAAAGAATGGTACAAAAACATTCTCTGAGTGCAATTCCTTCTAACCATCCAAGAGCAGTTTGGTGATGAACAATGCCTTTTCCAGCATGATGGAGTAAAAGTAATAACTAAGTGGCTCAGGGAAGAAAACATCCAAAATTTGGGGCAATGGCCAGGAAACTCTCCAGACCTTACAGTAATCTCATTGACAACTTGCGGCCAATTCTTAAGAGGCGGATGGACAAACAAAAACCCGGAGAGACAAGAAAATTCTAACAAACACCAAGCACTGATTATGCAAGAATGGTCTGCCATCATTCAGGATGTGACCCAGAACAACTTCTGCGCCACATCTTGACTGATGGCAGACCATTCTATGCGACAGCATCCCATGGCAAATTGCGGAGTTCTTGAAAAAAAAACTCCAACACTGAAAACTCTTTGCATACACTTAATATAGTTGTCAATAAAAGCCTTTGGCACTTATGAAATACTTGTAATTATACTTCAGTGTACCATAGTAACACATGAGAAAAAGATCTAAGAACACTGAAGCAGTTCTTAAACATTTTGTCCACTGCTGTACATTCTAGTGGTTAGCATGATATACCAGGTTCAACCATAAGGGAAGCCAGTTAGAAGCATCTCTTTGTGATGCTTCTCCAAGATTTACTGTATGTGTGTGTTTTTTGTGCCTAAGAAATGTTTCCAGCCACCACACAATACAATGTTCTTGCAGTGGGTTCCAGACATTGTGCATAACAGCTGGTGTCAAGGGAAGATGCAAATATAATGTGCTGTTTTGCAAGCCATTACATGAGTTGCATGTCTTACTGTACAGGTCAGCACACGTCTTATATGTGTTGGGGATGGGAGTTTACACATGGCATTCTGTGGCTGAACCATCCCAAGAATTTCAAGCATTCCAGTGGTATTAGCATTTCAGTATATTAATAAGCATATCAACAGATGGTCCCAAGTCCTCAGGTCAGCCCTATGTCCAGCGAGGGCTTCTAGACTGTCAGTTGATGCATTACTATTATGTAGTTTGTGTTTGAGGGATCATAATTATGAGTCTTTTGTTAATTTAGCTTAGTGAGTAAAGAAAAGCATGAAATTAAGGTTCATGTTCAAGATACTGTATAACAAAGTGATCTAGCTAGCAGTCTTTTCAGAGCTCTTTAGAGCTCAGTGCTCACTATCTACCTTCACAATTTTAGGCTGAATGTTGAGTACAGTAACACTACAGTAGGCTCAATTTACAACACCCTTGGGAGTTTTATTTATTTTTTAATCTGTTTTATTAAACTTTTAATATGATGTTATTTAAAGACTTTCAATGACTCAGCTAATTAGGCATTTACAAGTAGTTCATTCTACCACCCAGGAACCAGAATCAAAGAGTCTTAATTGTCTTCTGATCCATGTAAGATGTGGATCGAATGATAGAGAATCAGAGGGAGTTTGGTGCTGGCCTGTTTTTGCCTTTATAACAAGAATCAATGTTGCTATAGCAAGCCAATGGATGGAGCAAAGAAGTGGCGTTGTGTGAAAGAACAAGTTATAAGTTGCATTCTGGATCAGGTGCAGAGCTGTCACAACACAAAATGACCAAGTACTGAGCCTTGTGGGACACCAGTGGAGAGTCAATGTTTTTGCAGTGGGTTCCAGACATTGTGCATAACAGCTGGATGTGGAGGATGCGGATCCCCTCCGTGATAACCACTGCCAATGCATGGTAATGATGAGATACCTGTAGGTCATTGTTAATAGGCCGAGAGACAAGAACCGAAAGAGATACTGTACAGAGATCTGTGTAGTTGATTATCTTGGTTTGAGCCTAGAGTGTAATTCTAAAAATGCTGAAAAGTAAAACAAGCAAAATACAGAGCAGTTTTAAATAGCTGAGATTCATTACACAGCACTATTTATGATTTTCTGTCTGATATTGTCTGGGGTTATGCTATCAGGACATTTTATGAAAACTGATCTCCATTCATTCCTAAATATACTGAATCTGTGTATCATTCTTTGATTGTTTATTTATGTATTTACTTGGGGGGGAACAAACAAATAAACAAACAAACAAATAAATAAATGTTTTTCGATATTCATTTTCAAATTGAAAAAATAAATGTTGCATACCTTAAATACATCTATGGATTTATGAATCGTGCATCGAGCATCTGTGCATTTTGGCGCTCAGCATACAAACTGTATCGTAGACTTCTTAATAAGTTTATTATGATATCCATGCACTTTGTGTCTACTATATGGTGACTTCACCACATGTAACATGTTCAAGTGCTTCCTCTCACACTAGTGATAACTAATAACTAATGGAAAGTCAAAGTTAATTTGAATGACCTTTCTTTTTAACTAACAGGGAAAATAATGATGTGAAATATAGGATATTTAAGATCTTAACTAATGACTAATGACAAATGGCAAATGACAAATTATATTTTTACATTTAGTAAGTATATTGCTTTCACTGAAAAGTAACTAGCAATAGTAAGTTTTACTTTTAGTAGTAACTAGCACAACACTGGTCATTACGGTTCATTAAAAATCATAACAAAATTATTACAAAATCTCACACATCTTTAAATACTGTATTGTAAACACTCATCCGTTACAACTTTATTTCAATATATGATGCACACTCATATTTAATATATACCGTTGTTTTAATATAATCTGCACAGTGCTTGTCAAAGTATTTTGTCATTAAATAATGTACATTCCCTGTACATTCTCTGTATTTTTGATAGTCACCAACAAACAGATCTACATTATTTGTGGGAGTTAAAATACTTGTTCAATAAATCAGATTCAGATTTCGATAAACTATTGTTTATACAAGTCCCCAACTTTTTTTTGTAGCTCATTTGTGGGAATTGGCGGCCCCTTGTGGTGACAATTGTTATAACATTGTAAAGATTAAATCGGCACTAAATGTTGTATAGAACCTCAATGTCCACTTTATTATAATAATTTTAAACGTTAAAACTTTAAAATAATTAAAACTTTATTACAATAACATTCACATGAGTTTTCATGTTAATATTAATGGGAGCTATTTACTGGTATCTTTATATCTTTATATATATATATATATATATTTTTTTTTTTTCTCTCCCCCTTTCTTTATTATAATATTTCCAACTGTTTTTGCATTACATAATGCATTGGAAACAAATACGGCTGGAATCATGTTAGAGTTTTTAACCTCAGCTGGAATCTTGTTAGAGTTTTTTAACCTCAGCTGGAATCTTGTTAACGTTTTGAGAATTTTCTTAACAAAAAAGCTTAAGAAGTCTAAAAATTGCTGTTTTGCTCCTTTATTTGACTACAATAATTGATCAAATTCAAAATCCAGCAAATGATAATGGACATTAAGTGCATTCAGTGGCAGCCACAGCTACCTGCCACCATGTCGTCATATTGTTTAAGAACAACATTTTCCTCATCGTCAAAGTACAACAGACTTATCGGCTGAAGATTGTCTGGTACGCAGCATGGCCTTCCCACTCTGCTGGACAGTTTTAATGTGTTTACAATGGACTGCACAATGGCATGATTCGTTGCACGTAAGCCTCCACTGAGTGGAAATGGGCAGGAACCTGTGCAGTGGTATGCGTTGTAGCCACTTGGTGATATTATCCATCCGGACCAACCGAGTTTTACAAAGTCCACATAGAGAGGCGTTCTTTGACAGTTTATAGCATGAACATTTTCAGCTGCCCTTTTATGCGTACTCCTGCGCCTTCGCACCGCAGCCTGGACGGGGCTTTTGGACTCGAGGAGCTCTAAGGGTGAATCAGTGTTCTGACCTGATGAGGAGCCTCTTTCACCTGTGGAATCATAGTAATGACCTGTGTGAACTGATTACTGTACTTTAAAACATGGGACTGAGATTGACCAAACTGTCAAAAACAGCCAGGAATCCATCTTTACTCACAATGACATTTTAAAGGCATAATATAAAAAGCTGATCTAAAGAAAGGTGTTAGTTAGAAAAACACAAATTACTGACAAAACATTTACCAGAACTTATTCGACCATCATCTGAGTAGATAACCAAATAGGTGTCTTTTTCCGCATAGCCCCTTCCCCTTGATGCTGTCTCGAGCCAGTTTCCCGATGTTAATGTGGGAACAACCAAGATGCCGTTATTTGTACTGATGTTAAGAATCCATTTGGTGACCTATTATGAATGTCAGACAAAAATATACAGTTTTGTCACCCTGTTGCTATTGGTATGAATATGCATCTACAAGTTATGACTATGAAGAGTGCTGAAACTGTGGAAGGTTTAAAGATTTTCACTCCGTACACTCCTTTTATAGGCGATTAAAATCAGTTTTTTAATTTTAATCTCAGCTTAGCTACTGTACATGATCAATTATTAAGGTGCTTTGTGTGGCAGGTGTGAGTTCAGATCTTAGCACTTTAAGCTGACACTTCGGAGCCCATGAGCAAAACTTTAGAAAAAAAAAAAAAATTGATGTACACACCTTCACCAATATATAGTGTCAATGTACATAAATATATTAATTGTTATATCAACTGCGGTTGGACTCACACCAAAGCAAATCAAGGTCAGGCAAACTAACTGTCTCATCAGTGCATAAATCCACCTCTAACTCCGCTTCCCACAACACACATTGCCTGCAAACATGTCACCATGAATTACCATTACAACACATTCACACACACCGTCCCAATTACCCTCACGTCTTAGACATTTTCTCTACTTTAAATAATAAAAAGGTATCTGAACTTACCAAACCTTATCACAGTGCCTTGATTTTTGAGTATTTTACCTGACACAACTCATTTGTTTATGAGCCTGACTCTTTGATTCTGCAATGTCTTGGATTTGTCTGCTGCATGTTTATTAAGTTATAATAAGTTGAATAAATACAATCTGTGGTATAGAGCTCTTTTCACGAAATTGTCTCACTACATCAGTCATCGGCTGCACCTTCTCCACCTCCCTATTGGTTTGAGGACCGTGGACAGCCCCAAAGCCCAGTCCATAAGCATTCCCACAGTAATAACCTACAGAAATAGAAGAATGAGTAATTGGGGTCTGTGCAAAAGTTGATCAGTGTACAGTAATAAGCCAGTAGTTTGGTGACACCTCATATAGTAGATGTTATACTGTAGCTGGTGGACACTTTGAATTTCTCACTTCCAGTATGTCACTTCCAGAAATGCCACATTCCTTTACCACAATGCAGCCTTCACATGGCAGTGATAAAGCAAATATCCAGAAATCACTGATAAATCAGCATCATTGTTGTGTCTCTTTATCAGTGTAAGTGCATGGCAACTCACTGTCTGTGTGATGTTAAACACTTCCCATCCTTCAGTGTACACAGACATTAACCGGGACAGGATCAGGTTTCCTTGCCATGGATTCATTCTGCTGTCTAGCACTTCATACAAATCGACCTGAAAAATCCGACATCAGAGAAAACTTAGAACCTTATTCGTCTCATCTATGTAAATAACGTTTTACTTATCTATGTATAAATAAGTTTTTTGTCCGTACATTGGTCAGAACTGACTCTTCCAATGGTGTCTTTTACATTTCATTCATTGGAGTCTCAGAAAAAGATTCTGTCTGTCTGTCTGTCTGTCTGTACAGTATGTCTGTCCAGGCAGATTGTCACAGCATCACACAAACCTGGCTGGACAGAATTTAATGAAACGTTTGAGTAAAAGCGATGTTATGAACAGTTATGTGGTGAATTTAATAATCTACTTTAAAATAAGCTGCTAACATGCTACTTGCTCAATGTAAACACACACCTGGGGCACTCACTCATCATTTATACCACTTAATCCTGTATACAGGGTCATGGGGAACCTGGAACCTATCTCAAGAAATGTAAGGCATGAGGTAGGGTACACCCTACGTGCTCCACACCGACACCAACAGATATTGATTAGAAAATCTAAACTGAATATTTTTCCTGGGATTTGTTTATATGTTCACAGCGGACAATGAGAG
>CM059220.1:25891569-25904069 GCA_030347435.1 Clarias fuscus
GGACTGGCCACCCCACTTTGTGCCTCGAGTCTCCTGGGATAGGCTCCATGCTTCCTGTGACCCTTATAAAAGGTATAAAGAACGAGTTTATGAATTAGTCCAAGTACTAAAGAGATCAATATGTCTTGAGTAGTCGTTTAAAGATTGTTAAAGACTCAGCTATATGGACATCTAAAAGAAGTTCATTTCACCACCTAGGTGCCAGAACAGAAATGAGTCTGGATGAATGTCTTCCTTGATTCCTGACTGATGGTGGGACCAGGCGAGCAGTGCTGGAGGATTGGATGGAACGTGATGTGGTGCAGGGTGTGATTAGAGCTGAGAGGTAAGTGGGTGCTTACGATGGGCCATTTTTTAGCTTTGTAGGCAAGCATCGAGGTTTTGAATTTGATGAGAGAGCGGAGAAGTGGGGTAGTGTGCGAGAACTTGGGAAGGTTTAAAATGAAATGTGCAGCTACATTCTGGATCAGCTGCAGAGGGCGAATGGTGGACAGAGGCAGAGCTGCCAGGAGTGAGTTGCAGTAGTCCAGTCTTGAAATAACAAGAGAATGAACATGCAACTGAGTAGCCTGTGAAGAAAGAAAAGAGCGAGTAAGTTTAGCAATGTGTGCGTAAAATGATAGTTGATGTCCACAGTTACCCCAAGATTGCGGGCAGTGGCTGATGTTTTGGTCTGATTGTTGTCCAGGGAGATGACAAGGTCTTGACCTGGGGATGAGTTGCCAGGGATGAACAGCATTTAATCAGATTAAGCTTCATGAGATGTCTGACAGATTGCTGCGATCTGCGTCGAAACCTGAGTGTCTGAGGAAGGAAAGGAGAGGATAGGTTGTGTGTCATCTGCCTAACAATGGTAAGAAAAGCCATGCAATGATATGACCTTACCAAGAGACTGGGGATAGAGGGAGAACAGAAGAGGTTCAAGTACTAAACCCTGTGGGACACCAGTAGAGAGTCTACATGGGACAGATATGGATCCCTTTATACAGTATCACCTCATACGATCTTCTAGGTAAGAAGCAACCATTGCCACACTGTTCCACAGATTCCAAGGCTTGTAAGGATAGATAATACAATCTTCTGGTAGAAACTGCCAAATGTGTCAAATGCAGCTGACATGTCCAGGAGGATGAGGACAATACTTTTATCGCAGCATGGAGGTCTATAGGTGTGGATGAGCATGCTGGGTCATCTGGGTCATCCGGTTTCCTCCCACAGTCCAAAGACATGCAGGTTAGGCTAAGTAGCATTTACAGTTGTCCATAGTGTGTGAGTGAGCGTGTGCATGCTTGTGCTATGTGATGGACTGGCACACTGTCCAGGGTGTACACCGCCTTGTGCCTTAAGTCCCCTGGGATAGGCTCCAGGCTTCCCGTGACCAAGTACAGGATAAGTGGTATAAAGGATGAGTGAGAGGTATTATTATTATTATTATTATTATTATTATTATTATTATTATTATCTTATTATTATAATAATAACAATAATCATCATCATTGTTGTTGTCATCATCGTCATCATCGTCATCGTCAATGATGATTTTCCTCTAGGATCATGTTGACTTTTTATTGTTGATATGTACTGCTCTGTAATTTGGTGATATTTATTATTATTAGCAAGAATGATAATAACAAGAACAAAACAGCACAAAAGATCACAAGGTGTCATGCTTATTATTATTATTATTGTTATTATTATTATTATTATTATTATGTTGTTGTTGTTGTTGTAGTTGTTGTTGATGATGATGTTCATGAATATGATGATGATCATCATCATCATGAAGATGCATTTTCAAGAGACCTTTTTGCTTTTGCATTTCACCTTTGTGATAAACAATAACACAAATGACAGCAAAAAAAAATGTATTAGAACAAGGAACAGACTAACAATAAGAATGGAAATAAATATGAAGGTATGACTTTCCCAACACATGAAGTGCTTTTCTTTCCCTGCACATGAAGCGCTTATTAGCACCTGATAACATTCTGTTGTTAGTAAGCAGTGAAGAAGAACAGCATGAACATTACCTAATGACGTCAATGGACAATGAAAAGACATGTGTACTGCTTTTCTGAGAGCAATGTGCTGTTCTGTAGCAGTTTGTTGTGTGTTATCTGTGTGCAGTCAGGTCTCCCTGCAGTGTGTTAGGTAAACGTAGGGACCCAGCAATGACGCAAGACCGAAGGCAAGGTGACTGTGTGGGATTTTCCTACTCTGTTCATGCATCATTAAAAATGTCTCATAGTAATGATCGTGCTTTACAGCCCTGAAGACTCATCACTCATCCTGGGAGGGCAATGAGTTCATCACTGCATTTTTGCTAAAAGTTCAGAATTTTTCTCAATCCTGTAGCCTAAACTTGTGGAACTACTCAGTGTTCAAACACAGATGAGGTCCTACTCTTCCCTGTCAGGGAGCAGAGCAGTTTGTATGTTTGTGTTACTGCTAGAGGTGGGAAGACAACACCAGACCATGACAGGGCTGTAATAATAATAATAATAATAATAATAATAATAATCATCATCATCATAATCATCATCATCATCATCATCATCGCAGTATTCCCAGTATTCCTGACCTTACCTCATTTTGAGCATGCTTGACTTATTATAATTAGTGGTGCTTGCGAAAGCGAAGCACTACTATTATAATCTCACAGGCTTATTATTTTTCTTTTTTTATTCCGTGTGAAAGTTTGGCGCGTAACTAGTCGTAGACCCATGAATGAGGTGTCAAATCGTGCGGCTTGGTCGGGAATGGGGTGCTATGACTTTTCTAAGGGGACCAAAAAATCCCATAGAATTTACATTGAGACCAACTTCAGCTATGACATCAGCTACATCTATGACTATGACATCAGCTACGTATGTCTATCATGCCACGGCAAGCACCACTCACATTTTCTTCAGGAAATGTCTTTCATTTATTTATCTGTATGCACTTTTGGAAGATCACAAGATAATCAAACTAAAGTTTACAGACACATTATGTGTAAAAATATCTAAAATAATTTACATGACAGCAGACGGCATGGTGGCTTAGAGTTTAGCAATATCACCTTGCACATCCTAGTTCCAGGTTCGATTTCCACCTTGGGGTTTGTGTGCATGGAGTGTGTGAATGAGCGTGTTTTCTGCAATCGATTGACACCTTGTCCTGGGTGTACCCTGTATATGGGATAAAGTGGTATAGACATTGAGTAAGTGAGTGAGTGAGAGCTTATTCAGCTGTGGACTTAAGTAAGTAGCAGCTTGGTCCCATCTTTACACTAGCTGACAAAATGTGTTGGTATAACAAGTTTTTAATGGCCTCAATTAGTAAAAAATAAGCACATCATCAATTCTACAAGATGTATTGTTCCAGGATACACTCTTTGCCACTATATTTACATTCGATTAAACCAACATAGATTAGCATTATTTTGTTAAAGTATGTTGTATGTAGCACCTTGGGCCTGTTTTGTTTCACTGTGTACTGACCTGTATTTGGTTGAAATGACAACAAAAGCCTACTTGACTTGACTTGACTAATTCTATTAAGCAAAGATAATTCCTGCTTTGTTGTGTTCCTCTCCAGCTCTGCTTCTCTTATTAAACTTGAGAGATAGAGAGGTAATAACAGTAGTGTAATATACAGTGGGTAATAACTGGAAACATGGCTGGTTTCAAGGATGAGCGGATGGTTTCAAATAGATGGATGGATGGATGGATGGATCTTACCCATGGCAGCACTTTGGCTTGCAGTGAACTATAATAGTAGATTCTTAATCCTGTAAGCTCAATGATTTGCTAAGGAACGCATCTACCGTATCATCTCCCTCCTCAGCCTCCTGCTCCATCTCTCATAAACCCGTGGTTGTCTTTCTAAGTGATACCAATGCATCAAGCAAACAATGCATCATTATGTCTAAGAGACCTAGATGATTTAAATAGAATTAAAGAGGTATATAGGCTGAATGATTTAATATCAGCTACTCAATGTCCATGTGTGTATGCACTCACATGCTCTGCCAAATATTACCTTAAGTTTGTCTGTCATTTCCGAGAAAATAAAAATAAAAATGAGGCACTCATTTGTATTTTGGCCCACTCAAATCCTCCCACAGAAGAAATGCTGGATGACAGTGAATTCTGATTGGCTGTTTCCTTTACTGCCACTACGAATTACCATTCTTCCAGTCTCTGATTAGTCTGATCTGCAGCACGCTGTCATCTGAGATCTTTTACAGTACTTGTAGCAAATGAGTGTTTTCACTTCAGTGAAGAGGCAGTAATACTGTATGTACCAGTTTAATACTGTAGTGTGAGAACCCGTTCACATTGTTGAGTGTAATGTTACTTGACTGAAATTTGTGGGATTCATTGGTGATCCGTTTAATCTGTTTTGGAGACAGTTTTTACAGGACCTACTGTACCTTATCATAAGTACATTCCACAACATGTACATGCAACTATAAATACATTTTATAAAAATGTTTGAGAGTTGTTTGGATAGGTTTGAGTTTCTGGGGATTGTAGAAGGGTATTACTCTCCAAGGAGATACAATATGTCACAAAATGTAGTCTAAAATATGTCAAATTAATAAACGAGTTGTACATATTTTATGACTGGGGAAATTACCGTAAGTGCTAACGCATGCAGCATACTGTTGGCTACGTGAGAGCCGAACCATTCAGCAAGGCGGTGGCTCTAGTGCTGCTCTACCCAGTGCTTCTGCCGCTGCTACAGTATGTCTGGAATGTTCATTAATCTGCTTCATGCTCTTTTGTTTCCAAGGTTTTAAAATAACTCTTTATAAGATGTTGATCTCTGTTCATCAGCCTTTTTAGGCAAATTAATTTTTATTTTTATTTTTATTTTCAGAACTCAATAACTAGGGCCTCCGAGTGGCGCAGTGGTTAAAGCGCTCGCCCTATCTTCCGGAGATCGCTAGTTCGAATCCCGGGTGGTGCTGTAACCTCTCGCAGCCGGAGGTCTAGAGAGAGCTGATTGGCCGAGCTCTCTCAGAGGGGAGGGATGAGAGGTACTTAGTGCTCCCACGTTAATCACGGCTCTACAGGCAGTCAGGGGCGTCTGTGAGCTCGCGCAACGGAGGGAGCGGATAGCGCCGTCCTCCGAGTGTGTTACGCCGCCCCCAACGGTGCGCGAGCGAGCAGTTCGAAAAGATGCGGTCGGCTGGCGTCACGTGGTTCGGAGGAAACACGTGATAGTCTTCGGCCCTCCCGGCTGAGTGGTAGTAGTAGCCTTAATGTGGGAGCCCCCTAGTGACGGGGAGGAATTGGACACGACTAAATTAGGGAGAAAATCAGGGAAAAAATGCAAAAAATAAAAAATAAAATAAAATAAACTCAATAACTTAAAGTTAGTATAGTTAGGGTAAAGAAAAGAAAATAAAGAAAGGAAAAGTTAAAGGTAAGAAAGTTAACAAAGTAATGTCATAAAATAAACAATATATTAAAAAAAATACATTCTATTTATTTCTATAATGTTTAAAAAAAAAAAAATCCATTTTTGTGCACTCATGTGATGTAACATGGCATATTGGGATTCATACAGTAGGATCAAAGGATCAGTTGAATCAAAGGTTTCAGGCTACCTGTTGGTATGTTATCTTATAAAGGGACAGTGCCTTTTCTTCAAAAACCCAAATTTATGGAACAGACTTCCAGGTAATGTTTGGGTAGCAGGTAACATCCCTGCTATCCGTTATCACCCAAATGACGATGGATTCCCTGTTGAATCTGGTTCCTCTTAAAGTTTCTTCCTAATACCATCCCAGGGAGATTTTCCTTGCCACCGTCGCATTTGGCTTTTGCTCATCAGGGACGATCTGGTCATTTTAATTCATACATATTTTCGCGCAGATCTCTTGCTCATCTCCCATTTTCCTTTTGTATGATTCTGCTTTGCGACAATGACCACTGATAAAAGCGAACATGGCCTGAGTACTTACAACACAATTTATTACATAAAAGCCACAGGCAGGAATAATTTTCTAATTGTGTGGGTGTGTGTATGAGTGTGTTTGCCAACTATGACCTTAAATTTGTCCCATAAGATTATCCCATCGTCATGTAGTCAACATTGTTTTGACGTCATCAAAGTAATTCTAACTTTCAAAAACAACCTAATACCAATGTAGTCTTAATGTCTGTTACACTGCCAAATAAACGTCACCGCAGTGTTTTGACCACCAGAATTTCCTACTGGGAGGTGATCAGACACTGATTTGATGTGCTGTGCTGTTTGGCTCGTCCTCTGTTACACTATATAAATGCACAACACTTAGGGTTCTGCATTTTGCAGGACCTACGTATAATGTCCTGATCTCATAAATCAGCTCTAATTTATACATCTATATTGCAAAACCATCTTATAAACAATCCAGAAGTGGTTGCCAATGGCAACAAACACAACAAAGCTGCAGTTCTCAGAAAAGGGACAGTCTCTAAGGGACGGTCTGTCTTTTTATTTGTTGTGTCAAGTTTTTGTAAGATAAAAGTGGCAACAGTACGCAATAGTTGGACTGTATACCAACATCAGTTAAAAAATGTTTGCCCCCCTAGTGCAGCTGTCAAACTTTGTTGTCTCACAGCTAGTCATTCCATAGTTTTGTGTTTTGTTTTACTTCATGTGTGTCACATCATTAGTCCCCGGGTTTTATGAGCTGTTGAGCATGAGGGAATTCATACATCAGGCAGCACATGGGAAACTCAACACCTTGGGGTAATAGAGAGCACTGATGTCTGTGTTCTGTGGTGACAGAAGACAAAACTTTGTCGTATAAGCCTAGCTAGGCTTTTTGTGTTCACCCTGGTAAGCCACCTTTTACTGACCCTGAGGCATCCATGAGTTCATCTTGGGTCTTAATTCTGGTCAGGGTTTTTTTTTTTTCCTTTCTAATGACACAAGATAATAAGTGAATGATAACAACCGCCTGATCAACCGCTGACCAACATTTTCTTTGACCTATCTTTGCCAAATAGTGAGAAGGTACTAAGACTTTTTCACCCAATAATAGCATTTAATGTGAGGTTATTCTAAAGAGAATTACAAACACTGGCACAAGCTACATTAGCTACATTCGCTATGGTGAAAATGCTCTTGGGATAAACTATACCAAATATCATTACTGTGCTATATGAAAAGTTAACAAACATTCAAGACGTGAATAGACACATGGTTTATGATAAAAGGGATGAACTGTAGATGACCTGGTGGTGTAGTGGTTAGAACTGTAGCCTTGCATGTCCAGGGTCAAGGGTTTGATTCCTGACTCAAGTCTCTGTGTGTAGCGTTTGCATGTGCTAATTGCTGTTTTTCTTCCTTCAAAGTGGTGTAACGGGTACAGAGTGTGTGTGTGGAAGGACTGTTTTCTTTTTCAGACCCATTTTTACACATGCCTACTGTAGAAGTGACAATTTCAAAGAAAGTTTTTATTAAAAAAAAAAGAAAAAAAAGTCAGCCTGTTGGTCAATCTGTTGAACAGGATTATGTTTCAATTTCAAGACGAACAAAATCCATCAGAGTCACACATGCTGGTTGGAGATCTGTTGAGAAGAACAGTCCTCTTATTTTAGGTGTCGGTGAGTTGCTGCTCTTAATTCTACCAAAGCAAAGGTGTCAAAAAAGAAAGTAGAACTTTGTTGTTAGCACTGTCGCCTTGCACCTTCAGGTTCCAGGTTCAATTCCCACCTCGGGGTCTGTGTGCATGAATGTTCTCCACATGCTTGGTGGGTTTCCTTTGGTTACTCTGGTTTCTTCTCACAGTCCAAAGACATGCGGATCAGGATAACTGGCATTCCCAAATTGCCTGTAGTGTGTGAATGCCATTGTGAATGTTGACCAGAGGTCCTACCACGACCGTAAAAATGTGAACAATGGATGGATGGATGAATGGATGGATGAGTGCACCTTAGGGACAGTTACTTAAGTTCCAATCTGTACATAGAATCATCATGTACTGTACATGTACATACTGTAGAAACAGTATATTCTTATTATGTTTGTAAGTTTCATGCTAATGAACCTTAACACGCAGTTTTACATCATTAGTGTACCTTAATAAACTATAATTAAGGTG
Source organism: Clarias fuscus (assembly GCA_030347435.1). NCBI lineage: Eukaryota > Metazoa > Chordata > Actinopteri > Siluriformes > Clariidae > Clarias > Clarias fuscus. The sequence continues at coordinate 25,899,656 of CM059220.1, forward strand.
CCGTTTTCCAGATTCACACCTGATGGCACTATTTTACACAGTGTATCATAGATTATTTTTTTAAATAAACGTACCTTTTTTTTTAGGGGGCACGGGGAGGTTATCACGGTCGCCTTGCACCTCCAGGGTCTGGGTTCGATTCCCAGCCAGGTTCTATTCCCGTCTCCATGTGCATGGAGTTTGCATGTTCTCCCCGTGTTTGGTGGGTTTCCTCCGGGTACTCAGGTTTCCTCCCACAGTCCAAAGACATGTAGGTTAGGCTAATTAACATTCCCAAATTGGTGGTAGTGTGTCAATAAGAGTGTGTGTGTGCCCTGCGATGGATTGGCACCCTGCCTTGTGCCCTAAGTCTCCTGGGATAGGCTCCAGGCCCCCCGTGACCCTGAATACAGGATTAAGCAGTATAGATGGTGAGTGAGTACTCTTTTTTCAGTGTGATTTTTTTTTTTTAACCAGCCTAAAGATTCTTCTGCATCTTGTATGTACAGTGTGTATGTTGTTGCATAATCTTTGAACTGCCGTCTGTAACAGTACATTTTCCCTTTGAGATTAATAAAATACTCTACTATCTATCTATCTATCTATCTATCTATCTATCTATCTATCTATCATCACTTTTTTGTGCACAGGGTAACATATGAACATAAACATAAACCTCCACTAGATGGCATTATTAAACAAGGGAGGTCTTGAGTCTGCGTCCTGTTTCCACAAGGCTCATGCTTCTACTTTCTATTACATTCTGCATGAATAAAACACAAACCATCACATGCTGGACTTACTGCTGTCGTGATTAATCATGATCGGCATCCTGGGCATAGCTACAGCTACATCAGACTCTGACAGAGCGCTCTGTAAACCATGAATTATTCCCCTTGTATAGAGAGAAATTGTAAATTCCCCTTGTAAATTGTTTTATTAATGTTGGGTACAGAAACATATGCTTACGCTACCGACCTTATGCTAACTACAGAGTAGGAGAATTGTTTAACTTCTCCCATAAAGAGCGCAGTGAATAACCCTGGTCAGTGATCTACACCCATATCAGTGCCCTTTCTCCTTTATTATTCGAGCAGCGAACACCTGGAAGGAATTAAACGAGCAGGCAGCTTTGCTGTTGTTCTATTAAATATGTGCAGGGAAAATACAATTATTGCTAAAGTGGAAACACACTGCAAGGGGATTATGGGAGCTCTGGCATTTTATGTTTTCAGACTCAGTGTGACTGAATTTTGCATGACCCAAAGGCCACGAGGCTTAGCAGGGTGTTGAGGTTAAAGAAAGGAGGAAGGTAGTGGGAGCAGATGCTTTGTTGCTGCTTATTTCTCATTTCCTTTCAATCTTTGATCTGGACTGTGTGTTTTTATCACGGTAAATTTGCATGTTCTCTAGTTTCACTTTATTTTTACGTGGTTTGTCATTCAATAAAATAAACCGTATTTGTGTCGTATTTCTAAAAGCAGGCAACTCGCACACTCGCCCATGTATAAACCTTCATTTATTCAGAACCAATATAGCAAATAATGCCAATCCAACTCAGCATTTTAGCATAAAACTCCAGGACATGCTGTTATTGGACAATAATCAACTTTACAGTGGCAATAACAATCCTACAGCATTCAATCTAAGTGCATACTGTATAAAGGATTGAAAAGCAAAGCATATTGTTTATTAATAATGAGAAATTGTAATTTGGCAGTATTTTCAATTTCTTATTATTTTTAAAGAATATGCTTTGTTATTACAGTTAATACTGCGGTTGTGTTTTACTGCAAAAAAAAAAAAAAAAAAAAACTCCAGATGACTATCAGTGGATTAAAATAAATAGAAGCTCTGTTAATTGAATACAGTTTCAACAGCAGATGAAGGTGTTCAGTACACTCCATAACCTAATTCAATTGCAATCTGCAGTTGAAACAGGTACATGCTTAGTATTCATGACTATGGCTTAGAAGTATAAATATATACAAATATAAAACATATATTTAGTGTTTCAGCTGCTCCCATTTTAAGTATATATATATATATATATATATATATATATATATATATATATATATATATATATATATATATATATATATAATGGGACCAAAAACAATTTGACCAGAGGAATGTAAAGGTGAGACACCACCAACCACATTAGTAGATGTACAGTAGTAGCTGTTAAACATGGTGGTGGTAGCATCATGCTTTGGTGTTGTTTGACTGTCAGTGGAATTGATGCTTTGCCCTAACATTATTGGGTTAATTTAAAAGTAAATGTACCTCAGAATACTTCAGATGGTTAAAACATTTAATGTGTTGAGATTGCCAGAAGTTGAGAAATTCATTCCATAACCAGATTTGAGTTGAAACATCAAATCTGGTTATGGAATAAATGAAGCAGGTTATATTTAAGCTTTGGGAGTCTCAACACTATAAAAAATTTGTGAACCATGCTTAAAATTTGAGTCTATGCCCAAATGATAATAATATAATTGAACAACACCAATTTCATCAAAAAAAAAAAAAAAAGTAGTCATATATCCAACCAGAATTATAACAGAAGCTTGTTGATGTCTACCAAAATGACTTCTGAATGTGACGCTTGCTAAGGGAAATTCCACAGAAAATATATATATGCATTTATAGGGTCAATATATTTGATCCTTCTTCTCTTTTGAAGATGTACATTTTGCAATCATTCTGCCCCAAAAAAAGACCAGTTGAAAAAGACATTACAAGCCCGATACTGCCATGATATCCATATGCATGATGACTGCAGGTAAACTTCTTACTACAACTGTAAATGGATGCATCGCCGTAAAAAATCTATTAAGAACCCTTATGGTTTTGCCTCCCATATTCTCTCACCCAGGCACTGGTGAAACCTCAGAAAGCTGCTCCAACATCCATGTGTTGAAGACATGCTTGGACCCACATCTCACAGCTTTCAGCACTTTCTACCTGCACCTTCCCAAGAGACCCCTGGAACTGCCGTACTGATGCCCTCTGACAGCAGAGAATTGTCCGGAAATGAACGCCGGCCACCTGACACCCCCTCCCCAGTACAAGCTACCCCGAAACACACATATACATATACATACACACACGTCACACCCTGCGTTGACTGATAAGACACATTGGCACATGGTAAACAAACAGCGGTGGGTGGCTTCAATCCTCAGGTTCACTGTAGCTACTGTGGAACATGTGTGGAACAACTTGCTTGGAAAAGGTGAGGCATTAAGTGTAGTAACGATCTACAAAAACGTTATACACATTCTTAAGGATAGTAGTATGAATGCTAATATCTAATAAGTTGTCATATAGCATAGCAGCGTGTCAATTTGAAGATACGTCTGAATTCATTCTTTAACAGCAGCTCTGACGGGTTTATATTGTATATACAGTACTAATGTTATATTTCATTATCAGTAATAATCCGCCTGGTAGTTAATAGAGACAATGGTATCTTTTGTATTTCAAAAAGGAGGCTAGCCAGGAAATGATTGTTTACAACAGGATAACAGGAACTAACTTGTTTTGCCAAAGTTCCCCAGAATAAACTGTAACCTGGGACCGTTCTGCCTATTTTCAGTATAATTAGCTGCCCACGACCATAGAGTCATTCTACACACTATGCTGACTCAACTCAAACCCTTAAAAGTGCAACACATTTCAATTACAGAAAGAGTCTGTATGTCACCAGCAATACTTCATACAGCATCCTGTTTTTGGAGCACTGAAGGTGGCATTAGGTGGAAAACTATTTAATCAGATGAAGAAGGGGAACAGATGATGAATCAGTGCTTGGTATACCTGGAACTTTTTTTTTTTTTTTTTTTCTAGAGGAAGCCAGACTCTCTTTGAGCACTGCCCAGCATGCGCTGAAGGAAATCGAGATCGTGTGGGAAAATTAAAGATTCTGAATCCATATTGTAACAACAATGCACGGTTTAAAAAGTTTTTATTTCACTCGCTTGTGCATGTTGTAAATGTTTTTTTCAATGATAAGTAATAGTATATATTGCAAGGGCGCTATTGTGGATTGCAACTTGAGTTCTTGTCACTTACGGTAGAGGCCGAATATCAGCCCTGAATATAAGTATAAAGTAAAAAAAAAATATATATATATAATCTTGTTCACTCAACAGAGCCGAACCAAACACTAGCTTACAGTGTATAGACAGAGTATGGGGAAGAATACCGGTCGTTAGAGCAAACATATCTGCAGCAGCGCGAGGTGAGGGCATGTAAAACACCCGACCTGAGAGTCCTTTCACATTCATTTACAGCCCAGCAAATGAAGATTCACTAATGATTGATTAAAGATTGTTCGTTGAATTGGTTCGACACAGATACATAACGAATCATCATGACTCCTGGCTCACTTGCTGGCATGGAATCTTTAAAAAATATATTAAAAACA
>CM059220.1:25906569-25954069 GCA_030347435.1 Clarias fuscus
GGTCAATAAGGCAAACCTAGAAGGTGGCACCCACAGGTGAAAGAGGATAGAGTTCAATTAGATTAAGCAGAGCCTTTGGAAGAAGGTCAACATCTCCCACAAGATTAAAACCTGCCTCTTCTGCCCTGTGAATCCAAAACATAGACCTTGCTCACGTTGGACCTGATCAAGCTGCAGACATTTGGAACGCGTTTTTCTGAATTCTGATTCTATGAGTTTCCACTATTGACGACATTTGTAATGAAAACATCTGAGACCATCTGATGCTCCGATGCAAACAAGTCCAGTCATGAAGGTTACAAAGGTTGTCAAAAATGGCTTAGTTGATATCAGAGAATTACCATACAGTGTTTCTATGAAGGGAACAGGCGGTCAAATGTAAATTCTAGCGAGCATCAACAGCAACAAAGTAAAGGTTTTCCAAAAAAGATAAAGAAGACCCAAAGAACTGTGCATGAGGACTGACCATATAGATTAAGATGGTCCCTGAAAAAGATCGAGCATGCGTCACAGAAACCGATAATGTCCAAGCTTCATCGACAGACAGAAGAATAATAAGAAGAAATTGAGCAAAAAAAAACTACTGTTATTGAAACTACTGACTAATAATAGATTGGGTTTTGTATGAACATTTTGGGAATTGTGTAATATGTTTCTTTTAATGAGGACACAGTTTATGTTTGTTGAAACACCCCCGGAATTGGTATCATAAAGTATATATCTATGCTTACTTTTTGTAATTGATGTAGAATAATTGATCAAATGTCAGTGAGGAAGTAATCACTACACGTTTGGAGGCCAATCCACACCACCGATTATTCTTGACATTCTTGTTTTTACTTATGCTTGTAGTAGGTGACAGCAAAAAAAAGGTGATACATACTGTAAGAATCATTGAATTACTATAGACACTGGTCACTGAGTAGAAGAGCAGGTAGTTGGACATTGTCTTCCGTCCCACACTGGTCAAAATACAGTGAGCACTTGATGTCCACTAGTCCCCCGTCTCAATGACACTGTGCACTTATGACACTATGGTCGCTGATCCTGTTAAAAACAAAAGAAATGAATATGCCCGTACTTATCCACCAAAGCTTTTACCTTCTCATACATTTTTTATACTAATGAGAACAGAAAGGCAATAAATGGTAGAACACTCCCAAATAATTACCCACATTTCTTCATTTCTACTTGTATATTTTTATATATACTGTATATATTTATGACTCATGAACACAGACTCATCAGTCACCTTTTACCGTTGCACCTAACGTGTGCTTGTATTTGCATCATTTCTTGTAGCATTGTTTAGTTCTCATTATGTGTAGTCTTGTCTCAGTTAATCCATACTGCTTTAAAGAGACTTGTGTTTATGTTTCAAGGAGTCAATGTATTACAGTACTAATTGCACTGCGCTGATGTCAGTCTCTTTGTCCGGTCACCTTCAGTCTTCGGATCTTGGGATCACTGGGTACATGCTGGGGGAACGACAATTGTATATAAGTATGTTAGATTTAGGCTTAGTGGCTTAGTATAGTTATCACTGTCACCTCACACTTCCTGGGTTTGATTCCCGCCTCGGCGTCTGTGTGCATGGAATTTTCCTCCGGGAACTCCGGTTTCCTCCCACAGTCCTAAGACATGCAGATTGTTACAGTATTAAGTGTAGTGTGAATAAAGCATGTGAGTGTGTGTATGTGTGTGCCCTGCAATGGATTGGCACACCATCCAGGGTGTACAGGTACCCCACCTCGTCTCTTGGGAAACCCTCCAGGCCCCCTGCACCCCTGTATACAGGATAAAGTCATATCGATGATGAATAAGTGAGTGTATTAGATTTACAGTAACTATACCTGCTTTATGTTTATTCATTTTACAGTATACAGTATATTAATACATTATATCCTCATTAGTTCTTTTCTTTAATGTGGCATTAGGTAAATGTTCTTATTTAATGGTATATAAAATAATAATAATAATAATAATAATAATAATAATAATACTACAATCATTGGGCCTCCGAGTGGCACAGTGGTAAAGTGCTTCCTGGGTGGTGCTGTAACCTCTCGCAGCCGGAGGTCTAGCGCGATTGGCCGAGCTCTCTCAGAGGGGTGGGATGAGAGGTACTTAGTGCTCCCACGTTAATCACGACTCTACAGCCAATCAGGGGCGAAACACAATCATGGCAGAAATCAGTTCTGTAAAGAAATGTTGCAGCATAATGTCATAGAGTCACCTATTCATGCACTGCCATGTTTTACGGAGGCGAGAGAAGACTGAAGAACCTAGAGGAACCCACATGGATGCTTGGAACAAACAGTAACCTGGGTTCAGCATTGAACTGATGACTGCAATAAAACCAGTTGACCTTTATTGGGAAAAGGGCTTGACTTTTCCATATTGACTTTCATAAAAACATCATAATAATCACAATAAGTAAAATAAAAAATCAGTTCTCTGCCATCTCAGCATTTCTCTTTTTTAAGAAAAAATAATGATAGCTAGCTTTCACATCTTTAGACGTAATGTGGATGAGCTACAGTATACTAGCCAGTGTAGATTGTGGGAGGTGGGGCTTCGCTTACACCTGGTAGCCAGTAAAACATTTACAGTTCATACTGTAGCATCTTGAAGTCAAAGGGGGCGCACCAGAGACAACAACCTAGAGCCTGAGCCACCTGAGCCACCACTTCCCTCCGAAGAAATACCCCCAAAAAACAAAAATCTAAATCTGGATTTATTGAAAAGATGGTGTTACTAGAACAAATCACTAACTATTGATCCCAACAGAGTACATTCAAGTTTGTACTCCATCCACTAACCTTCTCATTCTATCTACCATGATATCCAAAGACTGTAATCCATTGACGGCCCAGCTCTCATCTTTCACAACTGTGAAAGTCCATCGTGGCTGAAAGTTGAGGGTTTGCTGCGTACATATGGAAGACATAGGCAATAAAACTTCATTTTTCATCTCTCCTCAGCAGTAACGGTCCTGATGTAGTGCTGATTTCCTAATGGGCCCCTTGGTACTTGGCCTGGACTTTATACGCCATGTGCTGCATTCTTTTGAATCCTCATCAAAACGGCCACCTCGGAAAGGGAAGCAGAACCAAAAGTGAATGATGGTACATCTAAACTCATCTGTGATTTTTTTATTTTTCTCTTTTTTTTAAATTTTTATTGTGTGTACCATGTACTTGGAGACACTGCTGAAGTAAGGATATTTCGTACAACAGAATTCCCTTCTATGAGTCTATTAGTGCTTAAGTATACCGTAGCTAATAAGGATTAGAGCAGGATGTTACTTCTGAAATCAAGCCTCTTATCGAATAGACTTGAAGTGCACACACAAAAAAAAAAGGAAATGGAGAGAAATAGTGAATAAACGAGAGACTTATGTATACAGCAGTAGGAGGCCAGTGTTTACATGGAGTGGCAGACCTGCTCTTGGCTCCAGACTGCAAGGCCGTGGTGATGTACAGTCAGGACGCTATCGTTTGAAGGACGGATTAGTAATTTCCTGCCAAACAGCGCTGAATTTCTGTGTGGCTGGCACCGTCTCCTCCACACTCTCGGTTTTCTCCCCGGAATGAAACATGTATATTTTCCTTAGTACAGACAAAGGCCATAACTCAAAAAGGCGAATCAAAAATTCACAATCCGGGCTGTTCTTTTTTGTCAGTTCCTTAATAAAACTCATGAAACATCTAAGATGGCCTCGTTTTTAAAATAAGCATGAAAAAGAGCTCCAGGCAGCCGAGCTCATACGACCTCATATGAAGGATTTATAAAGTGTTTATACAAAACGCTGCGCTGACCAACACGGCCTAAATGAGCGGCGGATCTCGGGTTTCATGCCGCGTGGCTTGTTGAAGGAGAAGTCGATAACAGCTTGGCTAGCTGCAATTACGTTTTATTAATGATCCAAAAAGCCTCAGAGGAGCACTTTTCCGAGCGCACCTACACACCGTTGCCAAAAGCCATGCTGACCGGATTGTGACCATCTCGGTGCTGACTCCAGAAAGGAAGGAAAGAAACACATCAGTTTAGCTGCTGCCATAGTAACCCTCTTTGGGAAAGCAAGCAGTGCTTTATGAGAGCCAATATAAAGTCAATTCTCCATGAAGTGCATAACCTCAGCCTCGGGTGGGTTTGTGTAGGGCCCCTGTTACCTGTGATTGCTTGCCTAGATAACAAGCAGTAGTTGTAAAACTTATTCCAAGGGAGGACCTGAACGGTTTGGAAAGGACTTATAAATATCTACTCTTTCATCATGCAACAATCGGAGAATTTGTACATAAACATTAAAATATTAAGAAGAGCATTAACAGGCTAAACTATCAGAGGGAGCAAGGCATTCTGGAATAAATGAGAGAAGAGAATGATTTATTGTTCCGCCTCTAGAGCCTCTCAGCTTGCCAGTGACTTTTTTAAGAGAACAAGGTATTTTTCATTCCAGGATTTCTGACAAGCGATTAAAAGAAAATTGTGTTTGTTGTGTGTTTAGATAAACTTCTACTGCCTGTATGTTGTAATGAGAAAATTGCATTAACATAGGAATAAATAACATTTGTGGCCAAAAGAATATGCACCACTACATACCCTGTATGGTCAAAAGTTTGTGGACACCCGATCGTCACATTTGTGTCATAGAGATTTAGTCTCCCCGTTTGTCGTTTCAATGAGCACCACTCGTTCTGAAAAGGCTTTTCTCTAGATTCTCAAGCATGTCTGGGGATTTGTGTTCATTCAGCCACAAGATGATGAGTGGGGCCAGGCACTGTGATGGTGGGCCAGGAGACCTTAAATGCATCCCACAGGTCAGCATGGGTCAGTGCAGGTCAGGCCAGTTCTTCCACTCCTACCTTAAGCATGTCTTCATGGACCTTGGAACGTGCACTCTAAAATTCTACAAATATGGGGGGGCTATAACACAAATACTCCAAAAATATCCTGTACAATTATGTGCACCCAATTATACGGGTGTGATGATCAGGTATCTCCAACCTGTGTGGGTTTATAATTAATATTACCATCTACTGTCATTTAAAACATTTTACGGTGGCTGAGCTGACACTAATCCTTGGGAATAACACCAGGCCTGTCTCATCTGACCAAAGTGCCCAGGATATACAGTACTGCTTTATGCCAGTGTTTTTATCCAGTGGTGTCACTGTTATCACCAATATTTTAAAACCTACTCTATAAGCGTACTATTACTGTCTCAAAATGGTGTATCGCATCACTATCTCACATGACCACGGTGCTTGTTTTCGTCCTGAGCTCAGGTTACTGTGTTTGGTTTGTTTCTCTGTGAGCAGTTTCACATGCCCTGTGCACGTCTCTGTGGGTTTCCTCCAGTTTCTCTGGATTCCCCCTGCCTCCAAAACAGCCGCGTAGGTGGACTGGCTGCATTAGATTACTCCTCAGCGTGTGTTTGAATGTATCGACTCAGTGTTTCCTGGATAGGCTCTGGATCCCTTGCAAACATGACCAGGTTAAAGTGCATATTGAAGATCATAACATGAATCAAATCTTGTGCTGGTAGACTAATACGCGCTAAAAGCAGCCATGAGGAAAGTCAAGATATCTTCCAAAAATATAACAGTATTTAATGAATGGAGAGAAATTTCCATGCATTTGAATCTTTCCATCAAGCCTTTAGGTAAAAGGAAAGACCTTTTGGTGTGTTCGGTTGTCAGCACCAAGTCCTCAGTGTCCTAGAGCACGTTCTCCCCCCCATACCAGCATCCTTGGGTGTGACTCCAGCAGTTCACCATCTGCCCTAACAAACACACCCTGACATGGCAGACAGTCGAGGAAAGCGAGGGCTTGTAACAAGGCCGGAGAGGATATTCTGCAGCAAGGTGCTGATGGATTTCGGTTTCTGCCCTTGTCCTTGCCCATGTGTACCTGTCACCACTCTTACACAGCGGCTTCTACCAATAAACACAACCAAGCTCCTTACTGTTTACTTTGGTGCCATGCGAAGATCACCTCATACCATGTTGAGATCGAGAATTATAGCTGTGCAGAAGCCCAGCTGTGACGTCTGGAAGCCAGCACAGTTCGGAGATTTCCCTGCCTAAGCATACTAAATGCATAATACATAAATAAAATACATAAATGTAAGTTTGGTCTCTGTGGCTAAAATGATCATCGCCAAGATAAAAACAGAAATACATTTTTAATTTAATTGTGGCATTTTAACTTATCTTGAATATTCTTTCCCTTCACATAAATCATAAACCAACATGGTCTGACATGTACAGTATAAATCTGTGAAAAAAAAAAAAATCATGTGTTCTTTTTATCTTTCACATCTTAACCAAAAGCAAAATCTAACTGTGGGAAGAAACCAAAGAAAACCCATCAATCATGTGGATAACATGCAAACTCCAGGCACATGGACTCGGAAGCGGGAATCGAACCCGGACCCTGGTGGCAAGGCGACAGTGCTAACCACTAAGCCACCTCATAAATGCGTTTACTTTTTTAAATAAAAATATGTATACAGTGAAATAATGAATGTGTAAGTAAAGTAACACATTCTCATCCCATTCAAAGTAAGAACAGATGAGCAGATCGTGATGAATTGCTCTTCTGTTGCCTCAGTGGGGTTTATCGCTCTACAAGGCAAGAACTTGGCTTTTATCATCGATCCCTCATTGGTAAATGGAACCAAGTGGTATGTTAAGGCTTATGAGGAATGTTCATGTAGGACAGCACCCCATGCACCTCACAACAGGGTGGCAACCTGTTATACACTCACGAGAAGGCAATGAAAGAACGACATGTGTTTTGAACTTTGTCATTCCCTGAAAGGGGATAGAGAAAAATGAGACAGGCCAAGAGATGGATGGCGGTAAAACAAAAAGTTGGAAGTGTCTGCACAGTGTCATTGAAGTACAATGCATCCGGCAGCCAAGATAAATGCGAAGTAAAACCCCCAGAAAGGACGGTGGCTAGTTTCTTTTGTGAATTTGGGTATTGCTCTGAGCCAAAAAAGGACCACCAAAGAAAACAAATATCAAACAGCTCTTCTTGTTGTAAGCCAATTATGTAACCAGAGAAGCCCTTATGAAGTGCCTGCTGACAGTAAGTCATCCATTAGTGCTAAAACACTCCGCACAGATGAAGCTGCTCACTTAAACGTTAAATATCAAAGTGGGAAATCAGCCCAAATGACTAATGCAGCCGATTTGTAAGATTAAGTCATTTTAACTCAGGACAGATGGACATGTGTAAATGTGTGAATAATTGTCTTAGCTGTAATAATATAAGGTAGGTTTCGATTTAGTATTTTAACATAGCAAGTTTAACTCAGTTATATTGTACCTTCAGCAGCAGGTGAAACATGATCATAGACGGCATATTTTTTTATGATATAACTGACAGGTGGGTGATATTATATCGTCATCTGGACCTCGAGACAACTTCACATTCATTCACAGACAGGACTAAAGTCAGTCGATCTACTTGCATGTTCTTGTGAAACTGGAAGAAACATAAATGAATATACTGGAGAAAAACTCTCCGGAGATACGAAGTGGAAACACTGCCCATTACCACCGTTTTACAATATATTGTATTGCTAAACTAATACAAATATGAGGGGTGTTCAAGTCAAACCCAGATGTTTGATTGTACAGATTAACATTAATTCCCTGCTATTGAAGTTAGAAAGTTTTCTCAGTACACCAGAGACGTGATCAGACTGCCTGGTTCATGTCTGAACCGCTGGCCTCCCAGGAACCCCCGGGGTTGGGGGGGTTGGTGAATAGTTAGTTATGTGTATGTGAGTTCTCACAGACAGTTGGTGACATTTTTCATGGATCAGATGTTTAAATCATTGAATGTTCACGGCAACGACTACAGTGGGCTCCAAGCCACTTTGGCCAGGATCATCATTTACTGATGTACAGCCATCTTTAACATATTGATTTTTGTTTGTTTGTTTGTTTGTTTGTTGTTTGTTTGTTTTTTTAGTGTGGCTAAGAATCTCATCACCATACTGTGCTTGTATTCTGTAAATATCGGTTTTATACTTCATCCATCCAAGTTCATCACAAGTCCTCATACGCCTCATACATACAAATATCCTCACAATTTCATTTAAAAATGAAATGAATACATCAATTTTCAAGATGAGAGCCAGAGTCTAATAAGACGTACTTGTCTAATAATTTCATTAGGTCTTATACAAGGCTTCAGACTCAAGAAACACAGGGTGACATGGAAAACATGAACAAATCCACAGTTGTTCTCCAGCTAGGTAGGCTGGAGTTAACAACCTGAAACTAACATAACCACAACGGACTAGGGCTGGGATTAAACACATATGAAGCTTTGTGAACACAATACAAACAAAGAAGTGCATACACAGATTGAGGCAACACACAGGTGGAAGTAATATTCAGCGAGTCTGGTGAAGAAAGTAAGGGAGGGGGGAAATCACATCATACTAACAATATACAGAAATACAGACTTGCTCTAAATCCCCATTAAATATCAAACTATTTAATAAAAAGGACATGATGTTGGTGCCACTGTAATATTTTCCCTATGGTTATCTAGATGATGTCATGGAGGCAGGCAAATGGATGCATGGGTAAGTTTATGGTTTTTATTAAAAAAGACTCCGGTAAATAAACAACAAGGCTCAACAATACTGAAATTGAGAGAGAGGCTAAAGCTCATGGAGTTGACAAACAGGCTTTTATAAGACATGACTAATGGGATAAAAATAATCAGGCAATATGAGAGACAAAGACTCATGGTAGCATACATTATATTCTCTTCTGCATCCATTCATTCATAGGAGCCTCTGTAGTTCAACATGGGACTGTGGAGGCCAGTGGAGGCCATCGTTGTATTTATTCCCTTTTTCACGACCATGGTAGGACCTCCGGTCGACATTCACACACGCATTCACACACTACGGGCAAGTGCATTCTTCAGTGCCAGTTAGCCTACACGTCTTTGGACTGTGGGAGGAAACCAGAGTACCCCGAGGAAAAACACCAAACATGGTGAGAACATGCAAACGTCATGCACACAGACCCGAGGCAGGAATCAAACTCGGACCCTGGAGTTGCAAAGAGACCACTACGGCACTCCGCTGCCATATTCTCTTCTACTGTACAAGCTAATAACTAAGTGCTTTATACTGTATGGAGATGCCTTTTATGATTTGTTGCATTGCAAAATCATCTGACGTAATCACAGTAAATGGCAACTGTCACTGAATTATTACAATGTCTTGATAACTTCTTATCAGAAGCTTTGCTCAGAGCGATAGGCTGTCCCATGATGAATGAGCAAAATTTAGATGGGAACCATTAAAGTGGTGGTTCTGAGGAGATGCATGGACCATAACACTACTGCAAAAAGTAACAAAGGGGATTGTCTTTGCAACTGACTGCAAAAAGGACAGTAAATTTGATGGAGTTGATGGATGCCCTTGCTTTCTTTCCAAAAACTCTCCTGCTAGTAAAATCTTAAAGGTTGCCTGTGACTATTGGGATGGAAGCTTATAAACTTTCTTTTTCAGCCTTAGGTGGTAATGTGCCACAAGAGAAAATTTAATATGAGGTTTAGGATGTGGGGAAAGCAGAATTCTTCTATTGTAGCATATCATACAGCCCTTCAATTTCCCAGGTGGAGGATTTCACGCTTGTCTAGTGGTGACTTCGCACTTGGTCTCTTCTTCAGCAGCTACTGGCTAAAGGCTGAGCTTGAGGGACACATGGGATACATGTTCAGATGCTTTACCATATGTGCCCCTACTGGCCATCCCAATAAACCATACTGTAAAAATTAGTAGGGCATAACGGTGGCCACCGCAGCATAGGGAAAGTGCTTTGTTTAGTTTTCTTTTTTTTTTTTTTTTCTGGTTTATGTTTCTTCAGTGCATTGAGATCTCATTCACCTAGAAATCATTTCTCTGTTTAGGTTACATTATTTATTGATACTTATAATTTGTCCAACGTTTTTTTTTTTTTTTTTTTTTTTTTTACGGAAGTGAAACCAACACCAAAATGAACTAATTTTAAAAGAACAAAATAAAAAGCTCTCTAACCATGATGTAATTTTAACTGAATATGTCATACCTTGGGATAGACAATATAAATGGTATCAGATGGTAAGATCAATTTTTTCATGAGCTCTTGTTTCTCTCTGTGAAGTATTCTGCATGTAAAAGTGGATTTCCTCTGGTTTCCTTCTACTGTCCAGAAACATGCATGTACTGTGGGTAGATTGGCTATGTTAAATTGCCCCCTGGGTATAGTTGCATGGATGCATGGTGCCTTGTCCTGTGTATACACACTTTGTGCCCTGCATCCCTAGAATGTCCTGTGGTAGACTCTGATCTCAAACTGGGATCACTGGTGTTGTGTAAGCTATCAAACACTTCAGCATCCATTATGGCAACTTTGTGATCGATATGTCGGTAAGAAAAATAAATAGAATTCTTTCATGTGTGGGTAATTCAGGATGCAAGTTACAGCACAGTACTGTAGAAAGTGTTGTGCGCAGTGTAACCCGCCAGAAAGAGAATATCATAAGAAACTATATTTTGTATTCAAAACCCTAAAATACATACAGTAGTATCCATTTTCCTCGCACCACTTTCCCAAAGGTGGCTTACAGCTTTTCGGAATTGAGATTAGAGGCAGGCAGCTTAGAGATTTAAGTAATGGAAGGATAACATTGGGGTATCAACGCCAAGGCACTTTTTAGATGTTGTAGCCTCATCCCTCGACCTTTTTTTTTTTTCACCTCACTGGGGATGACCCAATGTTTGGAGTAACAGTATGGGACATTATGAGCTAAGGCATGTTTGGTTTAGTTCCTCCTACTATTCCCAGGCCAACTGTGAGGTTTAGCAAGGGCAAGAAAGCAAAAAAGATTCTTTGGAAAATAAGTTCTTTCTGTTGGATTCGGTAATGTTTGTGTTGTTTAAAATCGAATAATCTTTTGGGATCTTTAACAACATTAAACTTGCGCTTGAATTCTGCAGCATATTTAGACTCATTTCATTTCTGGCACGGATCAGGGACAATACATCCGATGCTAATTTGTGAACATAGGGTTAACATTAACGTTCATTAATCTGGCAGAGACTGATATGAAAAACAACTTACAGACCAGGACTTAATAGAGTCGTGGCATTTGCTCTTACTCCACAGAACTGCTTAGAATGTTGAAAAACTACTTACTCTATTGTGTCTAATCGAGTTTTTGGTGGAGCAAATTGTATTGTTTAGTCTGGTGCACTTTTGGCTGGCTACAGATCTAGACAGTGACTTTGTTGTGGTTTGTTAAAAATATTCTTTCACTCTCGTTGCTATGCATCTGCACTGCTGCACTTTCACTTAAGCTCCGTACTTCTCTCAGAGAATCGTGGATTTGAAGATGTAGTCAGCCCACTGGCATTACCCAAGAGGGACTGGTCAGTTTCAGACAAAAGCTTTCACCACATGCTTCAGTCCCCCCAAACCCCCCCCCCCCTCCCCCTCCCCCCTCCCCCTCCCATTCTGTCTTAATAGCTTCTTCACTAGGTGAAATTCTCAAAAGGCAAGAAGAGTAAGTGAGATTCCTTCTCAGACATCTGCTGCAGTTTTACTTGGCATTAGGTTCTGGCTGGACATTCCATCATTGTTATTTCTTTGTTCAGCTCTTCAGAGAGAAAATAAAGATATTACAGGCTCCGTCTACCCAGGCAGTGGGCTAATAGCAGCCTGCTGGTTCCTGGGTTCCTGTCTGAATAAAATACATTGCACTCAAACACGCTCACTAGAAAAGCAACACAATCAAACTGTTATACAAGAAGTCTGTGATCAGGCAGTTTTTCAATAACATCCTCCTACTGATACAGATTTCAGACGCCCCTCCAAAAAAGAGGGCTTTGGCATCAACTTTTTAAAAGTATTTAGAAGGTTGCTGTTGTAAACGAGAGTGAGAAATGCTCGTCTGCTTTCCTGGATTTTACCAAAACACTTTGCTGAAAATTGAGGATGAATTACATTTAAGTCAAACCATTGAACAAAACCCATAATAATTTCTCACTTTACACTGACAGTGAAACTCTTTGTTTGTTAATGCATAACATTTAACATCTTAAAATCCACCGTATTTCATGCCCTGATGGTATTAGTATCTATCAGTTTAAAAGATACACACGTGGACAAAATTGTTGGTACCCTTCGGTCAATGAAAGAAAAACTCACAATGGTCACAGAAATAACTTTAATCTGACAAAAGTAATAATAAATAAGAATTCTATGAATGTTAACCAATGAAAGTCAGACATTCCTTTTCAACCATGCTTCAACAGAATTATAAAAAAAAATAATAATAAACTCATGGAACAGGCCTGGACAAAAATGATGGTACCCCTAACTTAATAGTTTGTTGCACAACCTTTTGAGGCAATCACTGCAATCAAACGATTCCTGTAACTGTCAATGAGACTTCTGCACCTCTCTGCAGGTATTTTGGCCCACTCCTCATGAGCAAGCTGCTCCAGTTGTTTCCGGTTTGAAGGGTGCCTTTTCCAGACAGCATGTTTCAGCTCCTTCCAAAGATGCTCAATAGGATTGAGGTCAGGGCTCATAGAAGGCCACTTTAGAATAGTCCAATGTTTTCCTCTTAGCCATTCTTGGGTGTTTTTAGCTGTGTGTTTTGGGTCATTGTCCTGTTGCAAGACCCATGACCTGCGACTGAGACCCAGCTTTCTGACACTGGCCAGCACATTTCTCTCTAGAATCCCTTGATAGTCTTGAGATTTCATTGTACCCTGCACAGATTCAAGACACCCTGTGCCAGATGCAGCAAAGCAGCCCCAGAACATAACAGAGCCTCCTCCATGTTTCACAGTAGGGACAGTGTTCTTTTCTTGATCTGCTTCAAGTATAATTAGCAAAATTTGCCTTGGCAAAAAGTTCAATTTTTGTCTCATCTGTCCATACGACATTCTCCCAGAAGCTTTGTGGCTTGTCAACATGTAGTTTGGCATATTCCAGTCTGGCTTTTTTATGATTTGTTTTCAACAATGGTGTCCTCCTTGGTCGTCTCCCATCATCAATTTTCCTCCTGCGGCCACGTCCAGGGAGGTTGGCTACAGTCCCATGGATCTTAAATTTCTGAATAATATGTGCAACTGTAGTCACAGGAACATCTAGCTGCTTGGAAATGGTCTTATAGCCTTTACCTTTAACATGCTTGTCTATAATTTTCTTTCGAATCTCCTGAGACAACTCTTTCCTTTGCTTCCTCTGGTCCATGTTGAGTGTGGTACATACCATGTCACCAAACAACACAGTGACTACCTGGAGCCCTATATATAGGCCCACTGACTGATTACAAGATTGTAGACACCTGTGATGCTAATTAGTGGACACACCTTGAATTAACATGTCCCTTTGGTCACATTATTTTCAGTATTTTCTAGGGGTACCATCATTTTTGTCCAGGCCTGTTCCATGAGTTTATTATTTTAAATAATTCTGTTGAAGCATGGTTGAAAAGCAATGTCTGACTTTCATTGGATAACATTCATAGAATCTTTTTAAATGATTACTTTTGTCAGATTAAAGTTATTTCTCTGACCATTGTGAGGTTTTTTTTCATTGACCGAAGGGTACCAACAATTTTGTCCACGTGTGTACATTCAAGATGATCAACTTTTCAGCTGACAAAATTATCAACAATTCCACAACTCTAATTTGAAATTTAGACAAGAGATAAATGCAATAGTCATAAACATAAAATGAAAATGCAAAGAAAACGAAAAGAAAATGCACTGAAACTAGTTTTACAACCGAAAATATTCTCCCGACATTAATCCTGTTGTTAGAATCTGATCAGTGATGAAGGGCTACAAAAATAGAAAGTGATTAGTGATAGACTGACATGCTCAAAACAGCACAACACGTGTATCTATAGCTGTTTAGCAAAGGTGGCAAGTAATGAACTACAAATACTTCATTGACAAGAACAAACACTTCATAACTAAACAAATACTTAGTTACTTGTACATCTGTACTTTATTTAAATATTTTCTGTTTGTGATACTTTTTTTTTCAATTCATTCAAATTTTTGATGAAACACCTGTACTTTTACTAACTAAGTTTCCTTCAAACTCAAGCGGCACAGATAACTGCTGTCAACATAGTATAGGTCAATGACAATAATGTGCTAATGTGTGTTAACAAGGAGGCTTCAGATTTCAAACTGTGTATTTGTATTTGGGTTGTTGGATATGTATATGTCAGGTAGTATGAAAGTTATCATTACTTTTATAATATGTATATTTTACCCCTATAGGAATATGGGAATGACATCACAAAAATGTAGACCTCTCAAAATGAAGATATTATTATTATTATTATTATTATTATTATTATTATTATTATTATTATTTTGGTCATAGAAGCCACCAAAAACAACAGTAAAAACATGTGATTATGTGTATATGTGCTACTTCTTTGCCTATGTGACCCATTTTTATATAATTCAGTTAATCAGCATTTTGTGCTGAAATAAGGATACGTCACGCTATACTGCACAATCCTGAGCCCTAATGTATATATGTTCATTACAAAAACAAGTGCAAAACAAATAATGGCTAAAATGCTCTGAGTTTTAACTACATACTGTAAATACCTGTTACTTTTCAAATGGAAACCACACAAAAATGCATTGATTTTCTAATTTAATCACAAGTGATTATGATGTCAGTAGCACTTTAGTGTGACCTTTAGCCACCTGATGTTGAAAGGACAGGGACAAAACAATTCTACCAATACTTGTTTAGAGAAATGACTGGCAGGTCTGATAAAAAAAAAAAGAAGAAAAAAAAAAGATTAGGCTGACAAACATATAGAATACAGTAAACTAACTGTAGACTTACAGTAATAGAGTCTTCTTGTATGGTCGGTTTATCTTATAAAATCATTAG
This sequence comes from Clarias fuscus, assembly GCA_030347435.1. Classification (NCBI taxonomy): domain Eukaryota; kingdom Metazoa; phylum Chordata; class Actinopteri; order Siluriformes; family Clariidae; genus Clarias; species Clarias fuscus. The sequence goes on from CM059220.1 coordinate 25,921,539, forward strand.
TAAAAGTAAACACTGAACCTACAGTAAACTATACTTCAGATACAGCTAAGTATAAAATGTTCATGTTTATTTGTTGAAAATCCAGAGATCTTGATTTACTTGATTTGTCGATGAAGAGCACAAGGCTATAACCTATACTGTAAGTAACCTTATTAGTAATGCAGGCCAGGCTTGAGGTGGCACACGAATATTTGCTGAATTTTATTACAAGAAATTATATATATATATATATATATATATGGGCTTATTTTACAGTATATGAGTCCAAGCATGATTTCACCCTCCACATTCCTGTTTATATCGATCTGTCGTACGGTGATTGTTCACAGTATATATAGAATTTCATAAACATTGTACTACTCACACCTTGAGTATGAACAACGTGGATTTAAGCAGGAATTAATCCAAACACTGGGCTGAACATGCGAGAGCTAAGGGTTATGTGAATGTACTGAGCAGCAGCTCTTTAGCAGTTGTGAAATGTTGCACTACCTCGCCTTCAGGCAGCCGCTTTTCAGCAATCTACATTCACATCGTTGGAAAACTTCAAACTTTGCTGCTGTTTGGCTGCCAAAAGAAAGTGTGATTATTAGCCCTCCTGGAACGGTGTACTTTAGGCTGGAGAGCCTCGAGCTGCCAGGTCACCACATGAACAGTACAATTTCAACTATGGTCTCTAGAAAGAAACACACGCTCATGCTAATGCTGTGAGCTTTGCATGAAACAGGAGTGAACAGAGCTTTATTAGAGGCATGAAGCTTGTTATCGATTGAGGGGTCAAACGTTGGAGGTCAACGATTGTGTAACTGAGAAAGCTATAAAAGTGTGATTGGTTTGCCATATGAAGGTTGATGACTTGCACAGATCTTAGCACTTCAAGATGTTTTTTTCTTACTCATTCTGAGATTACAGGCAACGGCCATGATTCAACCTTGCCATTTGAAAAAAAATAAATAAATACTACATTACACACGTGGACAAAATTGTTGGTACCCCTCGGTCAATGAAAGGAAAACTCACAATGGTCACAGAAATAACTTTAATCTGACAAAAGTAATAATAAATAAGAATTCTATGAATGTTAACCAATGAAAGTTAGACATTGCTTTTCAACCATGCTTCAACGGAATTATAAAAAATAATGAACTCAGGGAACAGGCCTGGACAAAAATGATGGTACCCCTAACTTTTTTTTTTGCACAACCTTTTGAGGCAATCACTGCAATCAAACGATTCCTGTAACTGTCAATGAGACTTCTGCACCTCTCTGCAGGTATTTTGGCCCACTCCTCATGAGCAAGCTGCTCCAGTTGTTTCCGGTTTGAAGGGTGCCTTTTCCAGACAGCATGTTTCAGCTCCTTCCAAAGATGCTCAATAGGATTGAGGTCAGGGCTCATAGAAGGCCACTTTAGAATAGTCCAATGTTTTCCTCTTAGCCATTCTTGGGTGTTTTTAGCTGTGTGTTTTGGGTCATTGTCCTGTTGCAAGACCCATGACCTGCGACTGAGACCCAGCTTTCTGACACTGGCCAGCACATTTCTCTCTAGAATCCCTTGATAGTATTGAGATTTCATTGTACCCTGCACAGATTCAAGACACCCTGTGCCAGATGCAGCAAAGCAGCCCCAGAACATAACAGAGCCTCCTCCATGTTTCACAGTAGGGACAGTGTTCTTTTCTTCATATGCTTCATTTTTCCGTCTGTGAACATAGAGCTGATGTGCCTTGGCAAAAAGTTCCATTTTTGTCTCATCTGTCCATAGGACATTCTCCCAGAAGCTTTGTGGCTTGTCAACATGTAGTTTGGCATATTCCAGTCTGGCATTTTTATGATTTGTTTTCAACAATGGTGTCCTCCTTGGTCGTCTCCCATGTAGTCCACTTTGGCTCAAACAACGACGGATAGTGCGATCCGACACTGATGTTCCTTCAATATGAAGTTCACCTTGGATCTCTTTAGAAGTCTTTCTGGGCTCTTTTGTTACCATTCGTATTATCCGTCTCTTTGATTTGTCATCAATTTTCCTCCTGCGGCCACGTCCAGGGAGGTTGGCTACAGTCCCATGGATCTTAAATTTCTGAATAATATGTGCAACTGTAGTCACAGGAACATCTAGCTGCTTGGAGATGGTCTTATAGCCTTTACCTTTAACATGCTTGTCTATTATTTTCTTTCGAATCTCCTGAGACAACTCTTTCCTTCGCTTCCTCTGGTCCATGTTGAGTGTGGTACATACCATGTCACCAAACAACACAGTGACTACCTGGAGCCCTATATATAGGCCCACTGACTGATTACAAGATTGTAGACACCTGTGATGCTAATTAGTGGACACACCTTGAATTAACATGTCCCTTTGGTCACATTATTTTCAGTATTTTCTAGGGGTACCATCATTTTTGTCCAGGCCTGTTCCATGAGTTCATTTTGTAAAATAATTCCGTTGAAGCATGGTTGAAAAGCAATGTCTGACTTTCATTGGTTAACATTCATAGAATTTTTTTAAATTATTACTTTTGTCAGATTAAAGTTATTTCTGTGACCATTGTGAGTTTTTCTTTCATTGACCGAAGGGTACCAACAATTTTGTCCACGTGTGTATTTTCAACTCTGGCCACCATCCTTTGTCCACTACACTTTTTATGACATTATACAGTGGTTCGTCTGTTTTTTTTTTATTTTTAAAAAACTCTTTGTTAAAATTGGATAGAAGGTCGTCTTGGTAAAATGTTTCAATTGCTAAACACACTGTCGCTACCCAAAACCACACATTGCAGTTAATATCCATTTTTATTATACAGTATAATATCCAGTCTTTATTGTTCCACAAATAACCAATAGAGAGCACTGTAGCTCCACTGGAGAGGCTCGACTGTATCCTGCAGGCCAGTTAGAAATCCTCAAGGGGAACTGAGTCTTAGCACGTCCAGTACAGGAAAAAGGGAATTAGAATGAGTAATTAAAACGTATTGACTCCATATGTACTCAGCCTCTGCCTGCCTTCGGCTTCTGTGAAGGTGTCTGACCTGTAATTAGAGGCAGACTGCCTCCAGACTGATTATATAACTACACACATACACAGAAGGTGTTTCTTATACACCACAGTAGATATGCATCATTACATCTGGATCACCGTTTAATATTTATTTGCCACATCCTGCGTTATGATTTGTGTCCTCATTTGACATAGAAATCAAAAGTGCATAGTTCTTGTCATACACTACTTGTTTTTATTAAAATGATTTATATAAAAAAAATTCTCATTAAAAAAAAAAAAAGAGCTGATAACATTCACAAAAGCATGGAATTCGTACCGCGTACAGACACACTCCCAAATATAATACTTACTATAAGCGCTATAACATTATAGTATATTGTGGTGCAGTTGACATTAACAGAAAATTAACAGCTTTGCAAAATATATTTGGATATAAAAGGGGGTTAAATTTCGAAACCTTTTTTAAAAATGTGTATATGTGTGTGTGGACGCTGTGAGCTCAGCATTCTCAGTTTACCACCATGTTGCCGTGTGACTGACAAGCGTTTAGATGTGACCAAGACTGTATGGCGCTGCGTGATGATGTCATCATCCATCCTCTGGGAGAATGAGATCAGCAAGTGGGCTGCCAATGGCTGATAAGAGACCCCTAAATAAACAGCTTAATCGTTAAGCATGGCCTGAATCGATGACCACAACGTGATTGAACTGTTTTTAGGGAACCCATGTCAGTCAGTTGGCATTTCTGCCAGGGCTTTTAAGGGGCTGGTCACAGCAGTGCATTTGGCATAAGGAACATAACAGCTTGTCCAAATACTAAAAACACCTGGTGTGAGTTGTAGACAGATATACGGCAAGATTATTTGACCCTGGGACTTGTTTACGAAAGTCAGACAAAATAAGCGGAGGAGGAGGAGGCGAGCATAATCTCTCGGTCCTCCGGGACCAGCTGTGTGTGTCGACTCACCCTAAGCAGCGCTGCCGGCCACAATGGCCTGGACTTAGCGGGAATTACTGCAAAAACCTCCACCAGGACTGGCCGCTTCAAATGCTACTGACCGACAATTTCTGCAAAAATAGAGCAAAATGTTTTCCCAGAAATATTGCATGAGTAGCAACTGTTACAGACTGACAACACTTTCATAGTGCATTAAGGTCATATTTGCTTTTTGACGTCTGGAGTTAACAGTTAAGAATACGCACTCAAATTTTTCCAAACGAAGCACAAACTGAGAATGCAGGGGATCAGTCAGAAGTGTAAATCCCTAGTTTGAAAGTTACCACTTCAGTGAGATTTATTACTGATGGCTCAAAGCCGGGAAACTCGGCAGATGATTTGGCACAACGTTTCTGCTGTCGGCATGTACTGTACAAAGTGCTTGATAACCCAGGTGTTCTCACAGCTGCATTGTCAAGCCCGTTGGTTCACATACAGCAGGTAGGTCTGTGACTTTATTAATATTAAATATATTTCTTGCATGGGAGTGATCATTGTTAGGAGCATTTTCCTGGTTGTACTACAGTACATAGTCAGCTTTCAGTTACTTAATAAGTCTGCAACCTTTATAATTTCCTTCCTGTAATCACAAGATGTTTCGGATCGGATATAGCCGATATTGCATAGTCATGCTGCAGCGTTAACTTCCACACATCTCACATACAGTATCACTATGGAATTATCTTAACTTCTTGGGATCGATATGGATTTCGGGAGTTTGGGATCAGACAGTTTAAAGAGTTTGAGATCAGCATTAGGATTTCCAGCTCCTACTTGTTCTGACCTGAACAGCTGCACAGTTGCAGCATTCGGACCCTCTGACATCACCAAGTTCTCTAAGGTTCTGTGATCCCCTCCAATTAGCCTGCTGCCCTGTCATCACCACGCGCTCTGATCTTCCTCACCCGCAGCTGCTATGGGCTTATTGCTGCACAGGTGGGAGGCTTTAATGCAGGTGTTTCCTTCAAGGGGGAGATACAAGCTCAGACCGGAATGAAAACAGCTGAGATGATGTAACATGGGCCATAAATGCTAACGCTATCATATTTGGACACTTGAAGTAGTTGGTGAATTTAATCAACTTGATTCACTAGATCTATTTTTATTTTATTCTATTTTATTTTATTTATTTATTTATTATTTTTATACAGGCATAATGGAGAAGCATAATAATAATAATAATAATAATAATAATAATAATAACAATACAATAATAATAATAATAAAACACATTTAGATAAACAGATTTAGATATTACTCATATAGATATGCAAAGAACTAATAAAATGTTAATTAAAATAAAATAACACAAATATGAACATATTAACTTAAATAAATATGAACATAAAGTAATGCAGTTTAAGGATGTTTCATTATATTGATGATTTTGGAATTAAATCATATCTTCAATAAAAATAAAAATAAAACACTTTTCAAAAAATATAAGGCATCCAGTAAAGTGTTTAAGAAATGTGTTTTTATTTAATTTGGGATTTTGTGGGGTTGACTGCAGATACAGTAATTATTATAATTCAATTAACTAGATATTAAATTAGATGTGAAATGTTTTGACTTTTGCTCAGATTCTGTTTTAAGATTCTCAGCTTTAGAGACCATTATGACCTTAAAGTATCTTCTATCATGCAGGGGATTCAGCACATCCATCATTGTGTTCATGTTAAAGAAATCCCACTCTACCTGCCGTGCAGCGTGTATAATCTACACCTGACAGCTGATGAAGTGACTCTTTACCCAACTAAAGCTCTGGACCGAGTCCACAAGACCCAAGCTCTCCCAGAGTCTTCTCAGGGAAAGGGATTCTATACAGACAAAAGACAGACAATGTTTTTTTTTTTTTTTTTAGAGGCAGATGTGATATATACACCCGAGGAATTACATCTATGTGTATGGTACTGTACACTTACTCTGCTCTGTTGCCAAAACAAGGGACCAGGAGTTGCTTGTGCATAGCAGAGTTGAGGTTTTTAGGAAGATGCATGTGGATAATTTGCTTTTCTATTCTGTTGCACCACTACTGGGATTGTGTTTTGGCTCGCTTATGGCAGCATAGGTATTGTGAAGAGGTAGGAAAGATGATTTGTTACAGAAACAAATGCTAATGGTACAGTAGGACATATGGGGTTCTATATGGAAAATCTTCAACGTTAGGAGAAAATGCATGTTAACAAAAACCTTCAATTTATCACCCGTTCTCTGCAAAATGTGTTTCAAATTTTGTCAAAGAAATAGAAAAACACAGAATAGATTTGTGTGCATTTTTAAAATGCATTTGATTGAGATGTATTGTTCATGTATGCGTAATGGCTGAGGATGAAACTACGATGAAAAAGTTATTGGCGGCAGTTGAAAATGCTAAGCACGAGAATGAATTTTCTCTACGATTATTTTATAATTGTTTGTTTCCCAAATATATTGCTGCATTGAATTGTGAATGGACTGCACTGGCCTGGTTGATCTTGAAATTTAACAAATTGAAAAGCTCTAGGCCAATTTCCAGCTCTGGTGAGTCAGTAGTGGAAGTGTATGACCAAAGCACTGAATAAATGGCTGAGTGCTATTGAAAAAAATAGAAAGAAAAGAAAAGAAAAAAAAAAAAAAAAACTTAACAGCTGGAAGTGATTGGGAGACACGGGGCTCTAGAAGAAAGGTTTAAAAACCTCAAGTTTCATTTGTGTTTTTCACTGTTCGCCTAACTCGCCGTTACCATTATGAAAACATTAGGGTTCTCGTTCTAGCTCGGGCTCTTGTTATAGACATACAAATACTATACATGCAAAGTGTTGAGTTAAAAATGTTTCTTCATGAAAAGAAGCAGAGTAAACAACTGAACCAAAAAAAAGCAGGGCTTGACATTGTCCAGCTCTTTTGTTCAAACCAAAGAACACAAAATTATGATTCTGCATTTTGTCCCTCTGTTTTATGTGTACGCTGTTTGTGCATTGTCTGCTTAGTTTACTTTCTTCCCTAAAGCCATTTAAAAAAGTGCATAACAATATTTAAACCCATTCATGGTTATTGCTCCAGTGCGCCTTATAAGCACCAGTGATGGGTTATGAATGAGTCAGAGCGGCAGGCTTAATGAATGAGTTCTGACTGAGGCTTTTCTTTAAGTGTGATCAATTTATATCAGCTGGCAGTTTCTTAAAATTATTTATAGTTCATAGATTTCTTTACAACCCAAACTGAACCTTACAAATTAATCTGAATGAATCTAGTATTCTAGCTTAGGATTCTTAAACACAGTGAAATATATTTGCATTCTCATGCTCGAGCGTTCATCATCACTCAATCAATGAACCTCATACTTAACTACAACTCAGCAGAATAGAATAGAATAGAATAGAATAGAATAGAATAGACAGTACATATTTGTGAGTCAGTTAAACATCGCTATATTAATATTCAAGTTTGTGATGTTAAAATGATATCCTTTCTGTGTTTTCTTATTTTTTTCAGAAGGGCATTTTGTGACCTGAAGAAAACAAAATCTTTATCTGTTATATTAAAAGTGATTACTTTAATGGCACATAAATAGTAAATGACTTCGTACATTTACCTCAATTTGTTTCTCTTAATGGGCCGCATTAAAAAATGACGTAAGCAGGTGGAGAGGTTTTTCAGCTTCGCTATCGATCATTATCTGGTACATATTCAGCTCTGTTGAGCTCCGTGGCTACATTTACTCAAAGGAGCAGGACATTTGGGGTATTACGCATACTCTGTGGCCACGGACTAATTTTTGACTGTTTCAGGTCAGTCCTCGCCCAGGCGTGCAATCCATGGTACGGTGGAGTTAGCCGTCACACTGATGGAGATATAAGGGGCTCCTGTTGCCACTGTAAATAATTCAAGGAATGATAAACCGCTAATATCTGATTTTGTGCTAATGGTATCAACCACGCTCCTTGTCCAACTAAAATATGAACAGTAAAAGTAACAGCTTAAAAAAAAAAGAAAAAAAAAAAAAGTAGAAAGCATCTGGACTGGAAAAGTGCATTTGGTGCCAAGAACGCTGATTACTGATAGCGGCAGCGGTTTGTTCAAGCTCTGACCTCCTCTTTTAGAACATGGTAGGGAGCAACTGGCTTGTGGTTCGTGATTCATTATGGATGATGTTTCTCAGAATAATTACGTGGAACTGACCCTTTGCATGTACAAATAGTGGAGTTCTACAGTGCACACAGAGTGTGGGGGGAAATAAGTATTCAGACACATTTGTTCAACACTTTGCAGAGAAACAGCTCCATGCCATGGTACTTCACCTTCATACCGTAATGTACTGTAGGTATTATGTTTCATTTGGATCATAAGCACATTTTTTCTTTCTCCAGACACTAAATAAAATGTATTCTAGAGTTTTATTTCTACTTCATTTTACTAGAATTGAAAATACTTCTGACTTGTCTATCCGGTGCTTTTAGATGCACATCTGCAAGCTTCGGTTTCTTGCCTGGGGCTTAAGAAAGGAGATGACTGCATTGTTCTAACTACGCAGTTTAATGGTTTTTCAACTCCAAGAGAGGCTCACTAGATTTATTAAATCAGCTCAGGTCAAGTCACAGTCAAATCAAGTCACAGTCTTTTCAAAATGGAAGTGGATGTGATAAAGCAGGAAAAGTATCCTTAAATATGCAGGGCAGCTGGTCCTTCTGGACTGAAGTTGAGAACCACTGGAACACTTCTGTTCCTGGGAACTTAAGGAAGCTGTGTTCTTTTTATCGTAAATGTTGCCTGTTTCAATAAAAAGGGGGGGAAAAAAATCAGGTATGATTTGAACGTATTCCTTTTTTTCTAGCACTAATACACCGTATAGAGAGAGCGAAAAAAGCAAAAAAAAAAAAATTAATAAAAATTCGGTAGTGTCCGTAACCATGTCAAATTCATGTTGCAATATCTTAACAATTTAGCATTTTAGAACAATACACTTTTTCAGATTTATGTCTTTTTATGAGAAATCTAAATCGCCAAGTTTCATCAGAATGATAATCACAGTAAGATCAATGCAAGATATGAATAAAAAAAGTTACAGACACTATGTAAAAGGGAATGAAATTGTATTTAGTTTCTAATACATTTTTTCTAATATTAAAAAAACATGTATTATATATATTTAATATAGAAGATAAAAATATAAATATGTAATCATATTTAACCCATCAGCCATGTGGATGTTAGATGTTCATTCCCAAGGTTTAACATCATGAATTAACCAGGCCTTGATTCCCCCCCCCCCCCCCCCCCCCTCAATCTTGATTAAACAGACCATTAGACAAGAGATAGTTATCTATCAGGAGATTAATCTAAATTTAAGATGAACAGCTTTTATGAAGTTGCCATCAAGCTTTTTGTGTTAAATTCTTGTCTAATTGGCCACCAAAAAAAATGAAGCATGGATTGGGAGATGAGAAGCATTAAGTAATGTTGAGTATAAAGTATTGTTACAGTAAGTATAAGGTGTTTTATGATCCTACTGTATCTGAATTCACTTTTTCAATTTTCAATTCAATTAAATTCGATTCAATATTTTTTTTAAGTGTATAGCGCTTTCAACAATTGTCATTGTCACAAAGCAGCTTTACACAATCAAAATAATTATTTAAGATATTTATATATAATAAGATTTTTCCCTTTTTCAACTCGATGAGACAGTTTTTATCACCAATACCCTGTTTTGGCCAAAAGATAACAGATTGTTAGAAATTATTATCCCCAATGAAAATTAGATTTTGCTTGTGAGTGCATACTTTAAATAAGTATATAATAAGCACAAATATATAAGGCATTTTGTGTGTAAATTTGACATGGAAAGTATATTAAATAAAAACAAAAGTGCCTGAATACCCGAAGGATCAGTGATAAGCCTAACCATTTCTAAATAATCTAAATAACTGAGATCGTATGTTCTTTCAATGCATTGCTTACTGTTAATTGTGATGGTCAAAAGGAGTGATCTCCTTTTTTGGGAGATAAGACAGATCAAATATTACATTAAATATTCAGACATCCTCTGCGTCATCGGACAGCAAACATGGCAACAAAATGCTAACTCAGACGCACATATGGACAAAAACTCATTACAAACCTCTAGCAGGAGGAGCTGCTTTGTCTTAACCAAATAGGATGTGATGGGGCATGGACAATATTTCCAGGAAGATGGGTCAAAATGCGAATCGTGCATCAGATGCAGCCAAAACCAGCATTACTAAACTGTTTAAGTAAGGAGGATGCTTGTCTGCTGGCTGCACTTTTATGAAGCCACTGTAGGTGACGAAAGAGAAAGACAGAACGAGAGAGGAAATGGGATGAGAGAGGGGAAACAGAGGCCTGAAACAGTTCTCTCTTATACTTTTAATGCGATGCCTTGGCGAATAGTTTTTACTTCTCCAAACCTAGACACACCAAGTTCTTTAAATAGATCTACGACACAACACAGTCAGCATTACGCAATTCTTATTAAAACGCGATTGCTGCCTTTAATCAAACATGAGTTATGTCTTTCACCATCATAATGAAAAAAAAAGAAAAAAAAAAACAAGAAGTCTTGTGGCTGGTGGATGGAGTGATTTCTGAAGGAGCAGAATGTTTTTTCTGTTGCTTCATCCAGGAAGTTAAAACTCAGCCAAAAAGAAAATGATCAAGACGATTACCCCAAATGTACATCCAGATCTACATTACATAAACATGAAGGGTTTAAAAGTTTAAAAAATTTAAAAAGTTTAAAAAAAATTAAAAAATCCCTAAATTCTAATAAGGTTCTCCATATATCCACTGTGCAAAAGTCATTTCTTTATATTTTATAAAGTCATAAGTCAAGAACAAACCAGGCTCCACTGCTTCACATTGGGCTGCATCCCAACACCCCAGAGTGGGTTATTTTCCTATAAACACCGCACCCTGTAGTGTTCTATTCCTCATGCATCGTTCGAATCTGGATGTGACAGTGGAAAGACACGCCCTTTCAAACGCACCTCCTGCATGGTTTTGAAAAGGTGTGTTAAGAAATACAAGCTTACCATGTCTAAGTCAGTGCAATACATTTGGTTTATACAGACAAAACAAGGGAAGATCCATAATGTCTATTTGGGAGCCCCTGCTCTTGTATCTAATAAACTTTTCTTTCTTTCTTTTTTTTTTTAATGATTCACAGTTCCGCATGTGTTTAGGTATTTTTAATATATTTAGATTGCCTTTTGCCGAAATATGGAATAAAGCCGGTCACGGATGCCCCGTGTGGTCTGCCTGGATTCATGTGGTGGCTGGGGATGGTTTCCATGAAGACTGTCCTGTCATCGATTGATGCTCTGGGGACCTGTGACTTCAGTTGTTCGATAGCTCAGGACCGGAATCCCCTACAGTCTACCTGAGTCTCCAGGAGAACAAACTGGACTCCTTTTAATTTAAATTTTAAACACATCTCCTGTTATACTGAACTTCCAGTACACAGTATTACGCTGATCAATCCCTGCTATCCGTTATCACCCAGATGAGGATGGGTTCCCTGTTGAGTCTGGTTCCTCTCAAGGTTTCTTCCTATTACCATCTCAGGGAGTTTTTCCTTGCCACCGTCGCCCTCGGCTTGCTCATCGGGGACAATCTTATCATTTTGATTCATATACATTGCATAAAAACTTACTTCTTTTTATTGTGTAAAGCTGCTTTGCGACAATGTCAATTGTTAAAAGCGCTATATAAATAAAATTGACTTGACTTGACTTTTAGCTGAAAAAAGAAAGAAACATGGCCAAAGCATGAAGCATTAAACATAGGATTAAACATAATGATTAATTATGAACAGAGTGTCAAATTTAATACTTTACAAAAAGGTTTTTTTTTACCTTCTCATTCAAAGAGTTTGAATTTGTATTATGGCAAGAAAAAAGCAGCTAAGTGAAGAAAAAAACGAGCGGCCATCATTACTTTAAGAAATGAAGGTCAGTCAGTTGGAAAAACTGGGAAAACTTTGAAAGTGTCCCCAAGTGCAGTCACAAAAACCATCAAGCGCTACAAAGAAACTGGCTCACATGCGGACCGCCCAAGGAAAGGAAGACCGAGAGTCACCTCTGCTGCGGAGGATAAGTTCATCCGAGTCACCAGCCTCAGAAATCGCAGGTTAACAGCAGCTCAGATCAGAGAGCAGGTCAATGCCACACAGAGTTCTAGCAGCAGACACATCTCTAGAACAACTGTTAAGAGGAGACTGTGTGAATCAGGCCTTCATGGTAGAAGATCTGCTAGGAAACCACTGCTAAGGACAGGCAACAAGCAGAAGAAACGTGTTTGCGCTAAAGAACACAATAAAGAACACAATAAAGAAAACTCGCTGAATGAGAAGGTGTGTCCAAACTTTTGGTCTGTACTTCACTGTACAGTGAAATTCTTTATTCTTCTCATATCCCAACTTCTTGTCAGTATGCTGGGGTCAGAGTGCGGGGTCAACCATTATTCAGTGGCCCCCTGGAGCAGACAGACTTAAGGGCCTTGCTCAAGGGCCCAATCAATAGCGACAACCTGGCAGAGCTGGGAGCTCGAACCGCTGACCTTCCTCTCAGAGCCTTAACACACTGAGCCACCATCACTCCTGTTAATAATAATGAGATGGTCTTGCATCGATATGATGTACAATGATGCTATGATAACGTAAAGGTATTCATAATGTACGTGTAATGATAAAGTGATGGACTGTATACAGTACTGTACGTAATAGTGAACATACAGTATATACTACAGTGGTGGCTAAAGGTATTAAAACAACATATACAATGTACAGTGTTATAGTTCTTCTTATGCACAAAGCAGGTGATGTGACTAATTAGTTTCCACCTATCTAGATTTTTAGATTTTTTATTACTGAAGTCTGAAGTCAAGGTGTCCAGCTCAGCACAAAATGGGCTAAAACTCGGAAAAGCTCAAATAAATTGCAGCATGCATGGGTTGAGCGAGTGACACCGAAGCACTGCAGACACCTTTTTGATTCGATGCCCAGCCCGATGCAGCAGGTTTTGAAGAATGGAGGACTTTATACTAAATATTGATTATTGTATAACAATTTTGTTGCATAAAATAACAAATTATTCTTATTATCTTGATTACATTCTCAGTGCTTTTGGCCACCACTGTATACTCTTTTTGTGCTCTATTGCTCAAACAGCGGCAGACAATTAGTAAAAATATTACCAATGTGGAAACTACAGGGCACTTTAAATGATTAATTAATGCTGCACATTCATACATTTTTTTTTTTTTTACTTACTCACTCATTCACTCACTCACTCATCATTTATACCGCTTTATCCTATATACAGGGTCGCGGGGGGGCCTGGAGTCTATCCCAGGAGATTTAGGGTAAGAGGCGGTGTACACCCTGCATGAGATGTCACACACACACACACACACACACACACACACACACACACACACACACACACACACACACGTTAATTTGAGAATGCTAATTAGCCTAATCTGCAGGTCTTTGGACTGTGGGAGGAAACCGGAGACCCCAGAGGAAACCCGTCAAGCATGGGGAGAACATGTAAACTCCATGCACACAGACCCCAAGCTGGAACTTGAACCCTGACCTGAGTGTAGAAGGTAACTGCGCTAACCACTAAGCCACCGTGCTTCCAAAACTGTTTTAGTGCCATTTTAGTACTTTAGTGTTATATTTTGAAGTATTTCTATATGTTAAAAAATTTTGAAGTACACCATCTATGCTGATGACAGTTGATGGCTTTTTACTGTATATCCTGTATATGCAGGAAGTGAAGGCACCAGCGACTGACTGATTTCTAGCACGACCGATCCGACAATGTGCTTGAAATACTTCATATGGTAGAATGCACTTCAGTTACAGTTCTACATTCTGTGAAAAGTGACGGGTAATTAATGACTACATCAGATATCATGAGATAATACCTCACAAATGAATGCAATTTGAACGTGTTAAATATTTGCAATAAATATCCCATATTTATGTCTGCATTAGCTACTCACTATGCATATGTAACTCAATTCTGAAAACACAGAAACATCAGAATATAATAAGATATAATGGGATAATTATGTAATGCTGAGCACTTGTGCAAATAGTGTGTAGTTGTAGTATAAACACCACATGCATATAGCAGATGATGTACAGTATGGTATAAATCCCCATAGCAACAAACTAACTAGAATTGAAAGAAATAAATTGTGCTTTGTTGCTTGATGTTTCTTGATTGCCTGATGTTTAGTTTTGGAAACTGCACAGCCTGTGGTCCAGAGTCCTACTGTAGCGATTTCACTATCATGTACAGTAGCTATGTATCTGATTAGCATATCTGAGCCATATAAGTATGGCTCAGAAGGTCTCGGGTTCAAAACCCAGCACCTTTTGGCCCTTGGGCACAGCCCTTAACCCTCAACTGCTCACATGCCAAGTGCAGAGGAGGGATGAAGGCTATATCAGGAGGAGAATGTTACAGATGGAGCTGCCAGGCAGGAGGAGAAAAGTAAGGCTCAAGGAGGTTTATGGGTGTGGTGAGGGAGGACATGCAGCAGGTTGGGTGACAAGAGAGGGTGTGTTAGACCGGAGTTAGATGGAGACGAATGGTCTGCTGTGGCAACCCCTAACAAGAGCAGCCGAAAGAAGAAGAAGAAGAATATGGGTAAGGACATCCACCAAATGCAATAAACGTGAATGTAAATATTCTCCAAATATAGTATACAGTGTGGCATCAGGTGTTCCAGCGTTCCCAGTGTCGGTTTACTGGAGGCTAGTGATGCAGAAATAGCGGGAGGTGAATAAACTGGACAGCTCTGAAGCAATAAAATACACCGTTATTGAACAGAAGAATGTCTCTGAACCTGCTTAAGTATATATGTATAAAGTTAACTAACAACATTTTTTTAAATTTTGGAAATGGAAGGCAGCTCACATTTAATGTACTGTAACATATATTTGGCAGACATTGCTTAAATATCATATGCAACATAAAGAATTTTATCACGCATATACCGTAGCCAATGAGGAATCCATACAGTTCCCAAATCCTAAGGGACTCTGCACAACCTGACGTGAAGAAGGATGGAGCTGAGATCTAAAGCTGTAGAAGTGTGTATGAGGAGATCAGCAAAATGTGAACGTTCATTTCATACTGTAGGTGTACAAGTTTGTCTTCAATCTCTGTGGTCTTTTCAGGATTTACATGTCAAGTCAAGTCAATTTTATTTATATAGCGCTTTTAACAATTGACATTGTCGCAAAGCAGCTTTACACAATAAAAAGAAGTAAGTTTTTATGCAATGTAAATGAATCAAAATGACAAGATTGTCCCCGATGAGCAAGCCGAGGGCGACGGTGGCAAGGAAAAACTCCCTGAGATGGTAATAGGAAGAAACCTTGAGAGGAACCAGACTCAACAGGGAACCCATCCTCATCTGGGTGATAACGGATAGCAGGGATTGCTCAGCATAATAATGTGTAAGACTGGAAGTTCAGTATAACAGGAGATGTGTTAAAATTAAAATGAAAAGGAGTCCAGTTTGTTCCCGGAGGCTCAGGTAGACTGTAGGGGATTCCGGTCCTGAGCTATCGAACAACTGAAGTCACAGGTCCCCAGAGCATCAATCGATGACAGGACAGTCTTCATGGAAACCATCCCCAGCCACCATACGAATCCAGGCAGACCACACGGGGCATCCATGCGACGAGATCTCCAACCAGAAGCCGGACTCCAGGACTCCAACCAGAAGCAGGACTCCATGTGCGGGTGATGTCACCCCTACAGGCAGCTCTGTGGCCCAGCCCACAGGCAGCTCAGCACACAGGCACTTTGACGGCCCGGGTCGAAACTCTATATTTGGTATTTTGTCCTACCGTTGATGCAATTTATATTGAAGCCTTAAAGAAAGATCTCTTTCCAATACACCTAAAAGTCAAATTCACTTAAGTCTCATGGTTTTAAGCAATGTGTGTTGAATTAACAGGAAGCTGTTTAGTTCTACTGTTTCTCTTACTCTTACCTTTTCTCCAGGGCTGGTATCTAGTATCTCATTTCTGGCATAAATGACATGCAGCTGTCTTGTGGGTAGAGAGAAGTTTTCTTTCGCTGCTTTTTTTTTTTTTTTTTTTGGTGGAGTGACCCAGTTTAGTGTGTCCTGTCAAAATTACTATTTAAACTTGCATGAAAATGATATTTGAAATCATCAGCCTGCCACGCTTTCTTAAGCAGAATTTAATATTTCTTCAGGAGAATTCAATATGCACTGATCAGACATAACATTAAAACCCAAAACATTAAACCCAGTATTGTTACAAGTTTTCCCTTGTGCCGCACATGTACGGTATCTCAGGCCCACGGGTCTGGCACCGGGACGTTTGTGGCGGATCCTTTGGGTGCTGTGGGTTGCAGGGTAGGGACGGCATGGATTGGATTTGTTTGTCCAGCACATTCCAACGGTGCTCGCTTGGATTGGGATCCCTGGAGTTTGGAGGTCGGATCAACAACCTTGAACTCTGCCTGTTGGGCTTCATGCACGTTAGGCTATGATGCACTGAGTGTTGTGATATCTTTCTACAGACTTTTTTTCTGTGTTTTGTTCTGCATTGGCCTTTCTGTGTGATCAGGCTAGACAGGATGACCTTTGGTCATTGGGGGCACAGATGAGCCGTGGATGGCCCTGATCCTGCCACCAGTTCACTGATAAATAATCGATCACGTTATTCTATTCACCTGCTGTCGGTGTTAGTGTTGTGGCCGATCGGTGTATGTGTACCTCTGCAAAGACAAACATGGTAAAAAACTGTAAGACATGTTTATGATGTAAAGACTACCAAAAAGCTCCCACCTCTAAAATAGTAATGAATTGTAGACAGGGGATTTTATTGTACAAAAGCTTGCATGCTTGGATAACTCCATATGAAGAGTGTCTTCACTGAAAAGAGAGAATCCAACTAATAAATCTATTGAAGTGTCCAAAAAGTTCCTTTATGCCAACGATTCTACTAAACCCTTTCCTGGCTGGGTGTATTTCAACACTATTATACCGCTCTGTCTGACTTTCTCGTTGTTGAAGTAGTGATTTACTGTTAAACATAGAAAATTCCTCTTAATGGCCATGTAGGCTGTAAAGATGACAGTTAGGTTAGCGCTATTTTATTAGCAGGGGAAAGTGTGTGAACAGACCCCGGACTCGGTATTTCACTTTAATTTCCTGCCCCAGGATGGTGGTGTAGGCAGGGCAAAGTGGAGGGATGTTATTACTGCCGTCATTCAGACTGACACACCAGGAGAAGAGGAGATAAAAAAGAGGAAAAGTCATTATTATTCTTATTATTAAGGTCAGCTAACATACAGAACTACTGCATGCAAACGCAACCCGGAGTGGCGGAGGTCTTCTGAAGGCTGAACCTGTGTGTCAGGTTAGAAGAAAATATGGAAGTGGAAGATCACCAATTTTGTAAAGTTACAAAGGAACGTCCAATTAACATTTGAGAATATTGCTGGTTTATCTGTTTAATGAAATCATGACACATCCCTGAAATCTTTCTTCATGCTTCACTTACAGAACAAAGTGCATGCTGGGTAATACATAAAAGAACGTAATCTTAGATGTGGTTTGACGTTCCAAACCTAGTACTCTCTGTCAAGCTCCATCACCAACATTAAAAAGCCTTTTCATAACTTTGCTTGTTACGGTCTTGCTGTGATTCACACCTACTGATTCTATAAATCTCCCAGCATTCCGTGCCGAGGACCTGTGGGGTAAGGGTTCACGGGGTAAGACGTGCCGCAGGTCAGAGCACATTTGACTGTTTTGTGATCTCAACGGTTGGTTTAGAGGATAGAAAGCTTTGCTTCTTACTCAAGTGTGTTTATCACTTGCCCTAAGGGTCTGAACTGAGCCACAAGAGCCGGGCTGTTTAGTGAAGACCGTGACCGTGACTACTCTGAGCAGTGGAGGAATAAAAATGGCCATATTTCAAAAGTTTAGAAAAACAGTCAAATCTGATTTTGATTGGCTTAAAAAGCTGTAAGAAAGAAGAAGAAAAAAAAAAGAAGAAAAAATGTGGTTACTTTATATCTTATTGCATTGAACTGTTAAGGCAGTTTGAGGTGCAAGAAATTTAGTTTGCATGTGCTCATGTCCTTGAAACGTAAGAATAAGTTAACTTTTTAAGTTGATTTTTGCATTTACAACATATTTTGTTATTTCCCAGATCACTACTTGTAACACTATATAAAATTATGGCAATAACATCTTGGAGGGATTCAAAAACAGACTCTGCAATAACACGTTTTTCAAGTCAAATTAAAAGATAAGATCCTAAACACTAATTAAAGTAAATGACTACATACTGGTTTGTAGCTCTTCATGAGATAGGTCTATGATGTCATGAAAGTAAATCAATTAATTGAACAGAGCCTCTGCATGTGACTTTACTGCTTAGTTTCATACAGAATGAGAACGCTATAAATCCTGCTTTCTTCCTGTCCATGCTCTTTATCTCAATGCACTTTCCATACAGTATATTTTTGATCTGGCAACCAGATGAAATGAAATGTTTTCTTTACATTTTACTGTTGCCACTATTGCATTTATAGCTGTCCTGTCAGTTTAGGGTTTTATGTACTATCCTATTTGTTGGTTTTATGTACTATTCGCATAGGATTGGTATTATCTGGGGACCTCATGTGATTTAGAAATTACCCCAACACACACACACACACACACACATCAGAATTTGGTGCATTCGCAGGGGATACCTGAAGCCTGCGATTTTACATGAATTTACTGACAGATAAGATGTCAAGGCTTTGCATAACATTCATGTCACCCATCTCCATCTCTCTTCTGTTGGTTTTCAAACAACTTTCTCTTTCTGCACAGTGTATTGTAGTATGGTGTATAGCGATATGACCCAGCACTCAAAACACTTTCAAAGCACTCCAAAGCAGCCTTCATTCTTTGCGGAAGATGGATAAAAAGGCGCACAGGAAACCTTGAAAATGTTCTATACGACCCTGCTAAATCCTGGCCAAATCGCAGACATTCTGATTCAGACATTACTAATTTTATCACAGGACCTTGTTGCTGTATGCGAAATATGGTAGGTCATTTGCGGGGGAATTTTTACTTACCAAATTACAGGCATGGTCGATTTGTGTGGCATCACAGATGAGTTCCCTAGATAATACTAATCCCATGCAAATAGGACATTAGATGAGCATTGTATCAGCAATCACAACCTGAGATTTTAATCTAAATATTCTGACAACTTTGATGCAAAAATAGTACTATTGAACTCTTTATTTAGTCACCCCGTTTTAATGCATCATGGGTAATCATTCCTCACTGTTCCCCTGGCCACGTGAGCCCCCGCAGTAGATGATTAAGTCTGCCTCAGTGATAGGCTGATGAAGTCATTTATGTATCATGTATCACTGCTCAGCACTCCCCATGCTATTTGCTGCCGATTGGTTACTGATGCTATGATTGACAGGAATAAAAGGACCCCCGGGCCAAGTAGCATGGTCTATCTGTCTCACTGGTGTACTGATGAATGTAGCATTGAGGAAGACAGGTTTTTCCGTCTTGTTGCAAGGTGTGTGGACAGGAGCTTAAACGTTTTACAAACAAAGAAACAGTTTGATTGGTACCAGGACAGTCTGGTTCCCCCAGCCACCTCACCTTGTCACATTTAAAGACTTGTCTAGGCTGATCTAGCATGTTTAAATTTAGCTTGCTAGACCAACGTTTGTTTTTTAATCTTAGCCTTAAGATATTAAAGCTTCAGTGCTTTAATATCTAAAGGCAAGAATTGGGTGAATCAATTAAATTCACAGAACATGAGCTCAGCTCTCCATCTCGATGAGAGGATGTTATGTCTTTGGCTATCAGCCCAACATTTAGAGCACAATTGCTGTTACAGTACAAGGAATGTAACTTAATCTGAATGCCTAGTTTGCTATCCCATGTTATGACTAGTATGTTATCCCAGCAATGATGTAAATTATTAATAGTGCAAACAAATGCAAAAATGCAAAAAAAAAAAAAAAACTATTTGAGCTGTATAGAAACTTTAAGCTTCATGTTCATTAGATTTTTTGTACTATGCTCTGATTGTAGTCAAGCTCCATTTGAAACAACATGGATGATTTTCTGATAATTTCCTGACCTATTTTTGAAGCATGACGGAAGAATCTTGTGTAGCTTAAAGAGCAATCAGTGCAGACCTATAAAGTGCACTTCTATAAAGTCTAATAAGCAATTCTGGTTGGCGTCCAACTTCACCCTTGACTCTCCCATTGAACAGCCTAGACCCTGTGATAAAGAACCTGCAAAGAAGATCCACAAATATCCCTCACCCCAACATGGAAGTCAAAGAGGACAGAAAGGAAATGAAAAGGACAGAGAAGTAAAACAGCAATGTTTGTTTGAACAATGTCTGCATGGACAGTTCATCACAGATCTTAGCTCACAGAAGAATATATATTTCTGGCAACAGCTTTCTCTTAAAGGAAGGACTTAAAAGCACAGTGTAGTGATAGAAGTTGTGATGGTTGTGAGTAAACTGGAGTTTATTCGTACAGTCTCCCTACTGCTGGGGGAGGCATGGCTCTGTCGTCATTTTCTAAGAAAAATATAAAGGGTGAGACGGAGATTGTTGTCCATGGAGAGAGAAGAAAGAGTGTTGAAAGAGTGTGGTATTCTGAGGACATGTGTTCTGTAAAACATGTCTCTCTGACCAAACTTACATACTTATGTAATAAGTAATGACTTCTGCCATACAACGTAATCATATAATCATTTATTTACATGCGCATGGATTTAGTGAATTTTGTTACTCCCCAATGTTGCTTGTTAACTTTCTTTTCAGTGTAGAAAAGCTGCCTTTTTTTAACATGCAAATGTTAAAATTGTTGACGCCTGCACAAAATGAAGAACAATTTTAGTCCTGGCCTTCTATGAAACTGCACTGTTAAAATTGGCCCAGCGTAATTACAGTAAGATTAATATGCTGTTTTAACACTTCATCTGTGAATACTATGCCCTAGCCTGCCAGTGAACCTGTAAACTGCATGAAAACCGTATGTGGTTCTCGCTTTACTGCATGCATTCTTCATTAAACCTTCCTTAGTGCCTGTGTCAAAGATCTTCATTTAATGTTAGTTCATTTAATGCTCACCAGATCGAACTGGTGAAAACAGAATAGTGATACATGCGCATTTAATAGGATTGTAAAATTGTCTTGCACCAGAGGCCACCAGAAGTCAATATAACATGCCTGACATCACCATATTTGTTAATTTCACATCAGCAATTTCAGTTCCAAACCCAGTGACACCAAGCAGTGGTATCCCTCAGGGGTCTGTGCTCAGCTCTTTCCTGTTTTAACATCATGATCAATAATATACATTTTATAATAATTACAAACTTTTATTAGAGAAAGCACTGATTATATGCTACAATATGTCATTTTGTACTATTACCAATTGTTACAATTTGACATAATTTTGTTACATGTTAGATTTTCTATTCAAAATTGACCATATTTTTCTAAAAGCAACCATGCTCCAGAGCAATCAACTTACAGGCAAAAGTAAGTTTTTCCTTGCCATGCTCACTAAGGACAAATGCTTGATCTCCCTGCAAGCTGATAAGGCCAAATACCAGGCTGTCAGGACATACAGTATGACCTTTAGATTCTCAACATATCCTGGGGATCTCTGCATCTACATCTCGTTCACTTTAACTTACTGTAGGTGGTACAGAAATGTACTGTACTGCTCCTTAAAAAGATTCAACAAAACCATAAGGTCATCCAGAACTCCTCACAGCTTCTGCAAACACACCATATAAATCAACCTGCAGGAGCCTCTGGTACCTTTATAAAGTACTTCGTGTTCAGTAAAGTGAACTTGTGAGCTAGGTTGTACAACTGATATACAATCTGACAATCTGCAGTAATTTGGAAAGGAGATTAAAGACAGGTAAAAATAAATAAATAAATAAATAAATAAATAAATAATAATAATAATAATAAAGAACTTACTGGAAAGAGAGTAAGAATTTGGCCTCTCCCCAGTGGCTTCATGAAAACTCAGCGTCTGGCTGTACATTGTCTTTAAACAATACAAAACAGGCACCAAGGAACACTTGGGTTACATCCAGAGCATGGACCACAATATGCAGGAAAGGACTGTAGTCATTTGTCTGCACCTTATTTGTCCATCTCACGTAATCCCTCTCTTTTTGGATGGCGCTCCATCTTCCATATATTTGCTTTCTCACTTTATACCATGTCATTCCTGTAATTTGTCATGCAGTGGGTGTATCTGAAAAGTAGAAACTTAGGTTTATTGCACACTGATTTGTTGTCTATCCCTCAAGTTTTTCACTTTATTTTCCCCCCTCTTTCTCTTAGTGAACGTCTAGCTTTGTGCGATGGATTTTACAGATCCACAGATACAGTAGGTACAGATGGTTGAATAGTTGAGACCTCCTCTACAATATCATTGGTTTTTATTTAACTTTGCTAAATTGTAAGGTTTGGCATATGACTTAGAGGACATGCATGAGTTGCTCTTTCAGCTTGACTGTGTATTGTTCCTTTAGCTACAGTATGAGAGACGATGTTATAACACAAGCCAAGATTATATGGTAAAATACATTTCCTAAAACCATTGGAACTGTTTTCAAACCATACTGATTCTTGTAGCTTTTCACCTCATTTTGCATCAATCTGGCATTCTCACAAACAGGAAACCATTAACGCATGTGCAGACAAGGTATTAATAAATATAACATAGCATCAATCTTAAAGGATTTGATCATATGGTTCCTTTTTTCATCTCTGCAATATGTATTTGCTCATTTATCAAGCTTTGTTCATTTTGTTCCTAATAAAAAATGGATGTAGAAAAAGATGAACCCATTTAAAAACAAGCAAGATTCAAGGTGGTTTTTATCAAGCTTTTTGGAACCTTGTCATGTTCTCAAAGACCTACATTAACCCTAAAAAAATGGATTCAGATAAGTCTAAGCCGTAATGACAGATCTCATGATACAACATGAAGTGTAGAGCACATACATAACCAGGAGGATGTGGAATGTGCTTCATGTATACTGGGCCCTGAAATGCACCACTGCTTTGTGAAACAAAATTATTCTGTGAAATAAAATGCATGTAATATCTAAAAAATAAATAAATAAATAAATAAATAATAACTTGAAAAGAGAACTCTAAAACTGCAAATTTTTCTATACAGGTTAATATTGACCTCGTCTTTAGAAAATGTTAATAAAATCACAAGCTGCATGTCTTTGGTGGCAAGAATTTGTTGTTCCTGAAATGTATTGTATTTGATGTATTTGTATTAAAAATTTATTTTATATATTTGTGACTTAGATTTCTAAGCTGTGGCAAGTATAAATTATTTGATATAAAGTATAACGCTATGCTTCTTGCTGTAATAAGGCATTGTTCTGGGTACTAATAAAGAGCATACACCTGTATTTTATAGACAATGCAAACATGAATTCAGTGTTGAGTTGAAGTGGTGGGCTTTGGTGGGAGTTTTTGGATATGCTCAAAGAGGGTGTACCATGCAATTAAGAATGAAAAACAACAACAACAACAACAACAGAAAACATTAATTCAGATGTCTTTTGTCCCATCACTACAGGTTTTTTGCTAGTTATCTAACATTAGTTGGCTAGCTTGCAACTGCTTAACCTGTCTGTTGCCTCACAAAGCATTATAAAGACCACATACATTAGTTTTTTATTTATTTTTTATTTATCATCAGACCTCACCTAACCCAAGGGTAATGCCTCGTGAAAATTAATGGATGAAAATGCTTGTTTTTTTGCGTCCTGAAATGGTCTGTTTAAAACGCCCAGATTGGAGCATGATGTAACAAAACAAACATCAGAATCAACCCGGTGAAGCATTGGCAGGCAGGACTCAAGACTTTATACTATATCTCTCTGGCAGCAATGGGGATCTATGAGTCTGATACATCCTCTTTCAACATTAGACCAAAGTTACTACATAGGAGACTAGCTATTCTTGTTTCCTCTTTAGTTTAGTCCTAAATACAAACGATATGGAAATAAATGCGATCCATTGGTGTAAAAGTCTCCTTTCAATATCCGACTTAGCCAGGCACATTGTTACACAGAGCAGTTAAAATAAACAAATGAAAATTCAGTGGTAATTGCATTGTTGGCAGCTGGCATTTCCAGGGCTTAGAGGACATGGCTAATTAATCAAGTTTCTTTATGTGCAGGTCTTTATGGGTAACGACCAGAGCACTAACATTCACACATGTGGGAGCTATTTCGTCCACCCCCTACAAAATAGAGGCAAATGTCATTTTTAAGACGAGGCTACTTCTCTTTGTAATGCCTGCTTTCTGTTATTAATAGCAATAATAAGCGTCGATCCACCAGGGTCGCTCCCCAGGAAGTTTATTTTCACTCATTTCAGCTTAATGATGACTCTGAATCTGGCCTCTGTCCATGGAGAAATCGTGTGTGTGTGTGTGTGTGTCTGGCAACCAAGGAGCCTGAATAATCAATTCCTTCATTTAAGTGATAAATACCACTACTTATAAAGTCTACAGTGTGATTTTCAATCAGATTCCATCTTTGATTTTAATTTTCACTGCTATGTAAACATTTTAAAACTTAGAAACCTATAAATATTTTCTTTTAGATTTAATAGCTATGCAGAGTCTGAGCAAGTCTAATGAATTGTTATAATAACGTAACAGATGACTTTTCTGTGGTCGCTCATGTTTTACTTAGGTTGAACACATACATAAATAATTTGAAGGTAAAATAGCAACTGAAAAAGAACAGTTGATTCTAGATGTGCTCAAAATGCCTATTTGACTTGGTAAAAAAGGGGACTGCTTAAGTAGAGAGCACTGAATATGCATGCTCATGATCCTTCCAGCTGCATGGTAACAATCTGTGCATGCAGCATGTTTGTTAATTAAATCGGCCACCCAGATCGACCTCATGTAACCTACAGAGCAGTGGCCATATGGTGGGCTCGGTCTGTGGTAATGTTGACCAGGAGCAAATTAATACTGACAAATATTAATTAGATTGTGCTTCATTATACAGTGCATTAATTATGCCAGTATTTCAGCTCAGGCATTAAATAAACAGCTGTGTTTAATGCTATATATTTACATCAATTAAATACACACCTACTACAGTATATACTGTATGAGATGGCCTAAAAGATTTATTCCATAGGACATTTTTTTCCTATGAAGTTTAACAACAGAAGATTAAACAGAACCTGACCTAACACCACTCAACTTTTTCCTTTGGGAACAATGTCAGCACTAAAGGAGGAAATCATTTTTGCATCGAACAACATATCAGCATTTGTTGTTGTTTATACTTTTAAGTTTTGCCTATATGGAAAGAAAAGGCCAACCTGATTCCACATAAAAGCCAATGCAGCACAAATTGCAAAAAAAAAAAAAAAAAAAAAAAAAAGTCAGTGCTGGACATAACATTTCATTTATGGCATTTGGCAGATCCTCTTATCCAGAGCAACTTATATTTTATCTGAGCAGTTGAGGGTTAAGGGCCTTGCTCAAGGGCCCACCAGTGGTAGCTTGGTGGTTGTGGGGTTTGAACGTGGCACCTTCCAAACCATAGTCCAGTGCCTTAACCACAGAGTTACCACCTTGCATGGGGCGAAGCAGACCAATGCTGCCAACCTGCCAAATCTCAATCTGATCAAGCACCCATGAATCTACTGCCAATATCCTGATGCCTGACTCCACAGCACACCCCATGAGGACCTGTCGATCGTGCGTAAAAGGCCAGAGCTGCCCCATTGGTACAATAGGAACCCAAACGCTGGTTTTAAAGGTTTTATTGTTATGGATGACTGGTGTATTATGGCCTTAAAAAATCACGTGAGACAACAAGGGCCAAAGAAAGAAGACAGTTTAAATATCTTTAAATATCCATAAATAAAACACAAGGACAAGTGTATACACTGTAAACCCTAATGCGGCTAATGGGGACCTGTGACTTCAGTCGTTCGATAGTTCAAATTTCCTACAGTCTACCTGAGCCTCCAGGAACAAACTGGACTCCATTTAATTTAAACACATCTCCTGTTATACTGAACTTCCAATCTTACACAGTATGACTGCAGATCAATCCCTGTTATCCGTTTTATCGTTTTAAATGAGGATGGGTTCCCTGTTGAGTCCGGTTCCTCTCAAGGTCTCTTCCTATTACCATCTCAGGGAGTTTTTCCTCACATGTAAACTGCTCACATTGAACTGTTTTAATCAAGATGAAAGATTGGTCTGTCTTCACATAATCTTTACAAATCTGGGCACCCTAAAGTGCCAGAGCACTGGTGGCTCAGTGGTAGGTGTTTCGCCTGCCATGCGAAAGGGCCGGGTTCGAGTCCGAGCCACTGGATGAAGTGCTTGTCCCAAACCCGGATAAAAATGGGAGGGCTGTGTTCAGAACGGCATCTGGCGTAAAAACTTGTGACAAACTGCTGTGGTGACCCATTGCAACACCTAAAAAAAATGCAGTACTCATACTATACTCATCATATACTCAGTAATGCAAGTAAATAACGATTAATATGAATGAGTACAATTCATAGTAAAGTACTGATTATCTAAATTCTTTTGAGTTTTGCCAACTTTTTCGGGTTTACAGTGTAGTGCTGTCACATTTGGTCTGTGTGGATATTCTCTCAGTGCTTGGTGGGTTTCCTCTGGGGAGTCTGGTTCCTTCCCATACTCCAAAGAATTGCAGTGCAGGCTCCAGGCTCTCTGTGGCCCTACACAGGATACACAGCATAGACAGTAGATGGCTGTTAGTCAGGTTAGTGTTCCTGTTCCAGTTTAATTCACAGCATTATGAGCATAATCACAAATTAACTGCTGTCCTTTTTTTTTTTTTTTAAATAAGTAGAATATATGGTAAGCTCGCTCTGTATTTTTACCCTTCATATGCAGCTTTATGTATCTAATATTTATCTTCCAGTGTTGACTTTGTAAAAAAGTTGGTAAAGCCCACGTTCCTGCACTGTTTTCAATTTGTCCTGCATGACTCTGGTTGTCCTCACAGATGCTCACCACCATTCCAGATACTCAGCACTTAGCAACTAAAATATCTCTTGCTTCAGACGTTACATAATACTTGGCCATACTGTAGTTGTGGATGTGTGGCAGGTGCAAATGCACATGTAAAGTAAGTTAACATGAAGCTATTTGAAAATGTAGGACATCATTGCAAACAGGCTGTGGGGGCTGTCCAAGTCTGACCGCAAAATATTTTTCTCAAACCCCTTTAACATGTGATTTTAGGTCAATTTAGAGTTTACTAGCATGAGTACATGTGCTTTGATGAAGGTGAGATGAATAATTTGACCTGACCATGTGATTAGGATGAGAAGTCATGCATCTGTGCATGTGACATGAGGCATTGCCAGGTAACTGCTGTACAGTAGCTGTAGTACAGTACTGTATATATAGAAAAACATTGATATCCATTCTCTTCTGCCTATACCAGAGTCAATACTACAGTACTTCTAACTCCAGTCTCTGCCAGCAGTTTTACATGTGAGAAAAATTTTTTATAATGTTGAACACCTTCCAACCTATTCTGCCCTCAGTCGCTAATGTCCAGGAGAGTTCTGCTGTCCTGGCCACCCGCAATATCTTTACTGGTTATTCCTCATTTCCCTTTAAGTCTTTCTGCAGACTTATTTCTCCACATTCTGTACACCACGAGTTGTAGTTTTTGCTTTTGCACTCCCGTTTCTGGTTATGATGAACTTTTCAAATTTCAAATAAAAAAAATATTTTTCACACACGCAACCATGCAGACTTGGACGGGCAATAAACACCCCAGAAAAATAAAATAATGAGTAGGGTAAGTTAAATCTACACTAAAATTAAATGCGCATTAGAAAGACAGTGGACACCTGCATTTAAATGGGAAATACCAATACCACTATTACATAATATATAACTATATAATTATATATAACTAACTAAGTTGGTTATGTATAATTATAAGCAAGTTGTAAGGAAATTAGCCACTTTTCTCTATAAGTTTAAGACCTCGCCACAGCCGAACGGTTTGAGATATTTAAAAGCCCTATGCAATTTTGCATCCTCAGTGTTTTGCAATCATACTGTATTGATCCGGTTTGGTAGCAATTGTATAAATCCCCTACGAGGAGTATATAAAAAATGTCAGTTTCTGTTGAGTAGTGCCCATGATACGCACGTGGACAAAAGTGTTGGTACCCTTCGGTCAATGAAAGAAAAACTCACAATGGTCTTATAAATAACTTTAATCTGACAAAAGTAATAATTAAAAAAAATTCTATGAATGTTAACCAATGAATGTGACATTGCTTTTCAACCATGCTTCAACAGAATTATTAAGAAAAAAAATAAACTCAACAGGCCAACAGGCCAACAGGCCTGGACAAAAATGATGGTACCCTTAGAAAATACTGAAAATAATGTGACCAAAGGGACATGTTAATTCAAGGTGTGTCCACTAATTAGTATCACAGGTGTCTACAATCTATAATCAGTCAGTGGGCCTATATATAGGGCTCCAGGTAGTCACTGTGTTGTTTGGTGACATGGTATGTACCACACTCAACATGGACCAGAGGAAGCAAAGGAAAGAGCTGTCTCAGGAGATTCAAAAGAAAATTATAGACAAGCATGTTAAAGGTAAAGGCTATAAGACCATTTCCAAGCAGCTAGATGTTCCTGTGACTACAGTTGCACATATTATTCAGAAATTTATGATCCATGGGACTGTAGCCAACCTCCCTGGACGTGGTCGCAGGAGGAAAATTGATGTCAAATCAAAGAGACGGATAATCCGAATGGTAACAAAAGAGCCCAGAAAGACTTCTAAAGAGATCCAAGGTGAACTTCATGCTCAAGGAACATCAGTGTCAGATCGCACCATCCGTCGTTGTTTGAGCCAAAGTGGACTACATGGGAGACGACCAAGGAGGACACCATTGTTGAAAACAAATCGTAAAAAAGCCAGACTGGAATATGCCAAACTACATGTTGACAAGCCACAAAGCTTCTGGGAGAATGTCCTATGGACAGATGAGACAAAAATGGAACTTTTTGCCAAGGCACATCAGCTCTATGTTCACAGACGGAAAAAGGAAGCAAATCAAGAAAAGAACACTGTCCCTACTGTGAAACATGGAGGAGGCTCTGTTATGTTCTGGGGCTGCTTTGCAGCATCTGGCACAGGGTGTCTTGAATCTGTGCAGGGTACAATGAAATCTCAAGACTATCAAGGGATTCTAGAGAGAAATGTGCTGGCCAGTGTCAGAAAGCTGGGTCTCAGTCGCAGGTCATGGGTCTTGCAACAGGACAATGATCCAAACACAGCTAAACCCAAGAATGGCTAAGAGGAAAACATTGGACTATTCGAAAGTGGCCTTCTATGAGCCCTGACCTCAATCCTATTGAGCATCTTTGGAAGGAGCTGAAACATGCCGTCTGGAAAAGGCACCCTTCAAACAGGGAAACAACTGGAGCAGCTTGCTCATGAGGAGTGGGCCAAAATACCCGCAGAGAGGTGCAGAAGTCTCATTGACAGTTACAGAAATCGTTTGATTGCAGTGATTGCCTCAAAAGGTTGTGCAACAAACTATTAAGTTAGGGGTACCATCATTTTTGTCCAGGCCTGTTCCATGAACTTCAATGAGTTCATTTGTTTTCATAATTCCGTTGAAGCATGGTTGAAAAGCAATGTCTGATTTTCATTGATTAACATTCATAGAATTCTTATTTATTATTACTTTTGTCAGATTAAAGTTATTTCTGTGACCATTGTGAGTTTTTCTTTCATTGACCGAAGGGTACCAACAATTTTGTCCACGTGTGTATGTATAGCTCAATAAGACTGAAATGTGTACCAGTGTGTATGAGCTATACAGTAAAAACTCCTGTGAAGGCCCTGTGCCACAGCCGCTCAGGCGTCCTAATGGCAACAGATGTTCATGATTTTTTAAGCATGTTTACTGTAGGCCTTCAAAGAGCCCAGGATGCTGGTAAAAAAAAATCTTAGAAGAAGAAAAGGAGCCATTTGCACAATATGACATCATATTGATTGTGCCCAAATACAAAATAAGAAAAAAGGGATTAAATATAAAATGTCAAATCAAATAAATATATGTGCAGAGGAAAATATAACAACTCAAAATATGCAGAGATGTGTAGTAATATTATAATGTACAAGAATAGTACAGGGTGGGCTATTTATATGGATACATCGTAATAAAATGGGAATGGTTGGTGATATTAACGTCCTGTTTGTGGCACATTAGTATATGTGAGGGGGCAAACTTTTCAAGATGGGTGGTGACCATGGTGGCCATTTGGAAGTCGGCCATCTTGGATCCAACTTTTGTTTTTTCAATAGGAAGAGGGTCATGTGACACATCAAACTTATTGGGAATTTATTTACAAGTTTCTGACCACTTATAAAATGTGTTGAATGTTCTGCCCATTGTGATGGATTGTCAATGCAACCCTCTTCTCCCACTCTTCACACACTTATAGCAACACCGCAGGAGAAATGCCAGCACAGGCTTCCAGTATCCATAGTTTCAGGTGCTGCACATCTCGTATCTTCACACCATAGACAATTGCCTTCAGATGACCCCAAAGATAAAAGTCTAAGAGGGTCAGATCGGGAGACCTTGGGGGCCATTCAACTGGCCCATGACGACCAATCATACCATCACTTTTTTTGTTCCAACAGTCTTGGAGGGATCTATTCAATGTGGGTTAGTGTCAGACCAATAGCGGTGGTTTTGTTTGTTAACTTCACCATTCACATAAAAGTTTGCCTCATCACTGAACAAAATCTTCTGCGTTAACTGAGGGTCCTGTTCCAATTTTTGTTTTGCCCATTCTGCAAATTGTGTGCGCCGATCTGGGTCATCCTCGTTGAGATGCTGCAGTAGCTGGAGTTTGTGAGGGTGCCATTTGTGAGTAGCTAATATCCACCGAAGGGATGTTCGACTATTGTGACACTATTGTGCTACGCTGTGGGCTCTTGCTGAATGAAGCTAGGACAGCCACTGATGTTTGTTCATTAGTGACAGTTTTCATGCGTCCACATTTCGGCAAATCCAACACTGAACCGGTTTCACGAAACTTAGCAAGCAGTTTGCTAACTGTAGCATGGGAGGTGGGTGGTCTCGTAGGGTGTCTTGCATTGAAATCTGCTGCAATGACCCGCTTACTGCGTTCACCAGATATCAACACAATTTCGATCCGCTCATCACGTGTTAACCTCTTCGACATGTCAATGGCTGTGAACAAAGAGAAACTTGTAAATAGCAAGTTATGTGAAATTCCCAATAAGTTTGATGTGTCACATGACCCTCTTCCTATTGAAAAAAACAAAAGTTGGATCCAAGATGGCCGACTTCCAAATGGCCACCATGGTCACCACCCATCTTGAAAAGTTTGCCCCCTCACATATACTAATGTGCCACAAACAGGACGTTAATATCACCAACCATTCCCATTTTATTAAGGTGTATCCATATAAATGGCCCACCTTGTATAATAGTTTGTGTAAGGATGGATGGCAGCAGCAATGATGGCCTTTAATCATAAAGTGCAGTGTCCATGTCTATGATTGTTTCATGCTTATCCATCTTTCCAGAGGATGTTTGCACACGTTTTGACTTGTTCTAAAGATGATGTTTGAAAAATCCCCAATAAAGTGATTCAGCGCTCACATCCAACTGCCTCAGGCTTCCATGTTACAGTCACTTGCCCAGACTGATAGACCGTAAATAGAAACATTATGTGGATAATTGAGCAGAAACATTGGGGTGATCACTTTGAGATGAACCACTGTGATATTTACATTTTGCCGTGGATAAAGCTTTAAAGTTGATTTAATTTGGACTTGCCAAGGAATAGGGAAGTTGAGTGAACTGGGTTGAAAACGGTACCTTTCATAACAACACGTACATTTAGCAGAAGAAAAAAAAAAACGTTTTTTTTTTTTTTTTACCGTTCAAGACGGCACACATTTATGAGTTTCTGATTTACAGCTTGTCTCCCTACTGAAAAATATTATTACGATTTAGATTCATTAGAAGGGTTTTTGTGGCAGATATATATGTGTGTGCTGCAGATCAGGGTAACTCAGATTTGGCCCTGTAATCTGGACTGCCATCATCTGCACTAAGAGACGACCTGATTTCGATCACAGCTGTTTTCGGTGTCGGTTCAGTGAAACCTTTCAAATTCTCACCGTAGCGTTTGAATGATCACTTTTCTAATATCTTTGTACAGTTTGCACAATTACTGAGCGTTACCTACACTTTCTATAGGCGGAATGAAATGTTTATACAGTAGGTAACAATAGGATAGG
Organism: Clarias fuscus; assembly: GCA_030347435.1. Classification (NCBI taxonomy): domain Eukaryota; kingdom Metazoa; phylum Chordata; class Actinopteri; order Siluriformes; family Clariidae; genus Clarias; species Clarias fuscus. The sequence goes on from CM059220.1 coordinate 25,953,999, forward strand.
TTATTAGGTACGATCAGTAGCAGATGTGTCTAGCTGGATTTCAGACTTCAGTCCGAGTCATGTGTAATGTC